>JAQGAS010001390.1:0-20195 GCA_034686365.1 Pachymerium ferrugineum | reverse complement strand
ATATACAATAACATGAAAAACAACTTATGATGAAGGTTTACAGGCCTGAATTTTTGTAATTTTATCTTCATAAATTTATCCCCTCCCATTACCTTGTTTTGCCCATGCAAGATAATGGGTACAATTCTCTTCAATTCCTCCATGTAATATAGGTTCTACGTGCATAATACATGCACTTGGTCCCCATGCATGTGTCATTGTGGCACGTAAAAATACGTTGCAAAAACGTTTGTCAATTGCAATGTTTCAGCAAAAATTTTACAAACATTTGCATCATTTGTATACTTTGCAAGAGTTTTGTAAAAAAAAACTAGTGTGGGCCAATTACACGCGTGTATGCGTTGCATTTTCGAATGCACCTACTAAGTTTATTAATATGCTCTGATCTTATTGGAAAACCTTGAGGAACACCTTGACCCATCCAGTTGAAAAATAGTTAGTGTAGAAATTAGCACTTTAGCAGAAATACAAAATTTGCAGCAATTATTAATCCGACAACAGAACCTATACTCAAGACATGTCCCTTGTTCATTAATGAGCATGAAACGTAGGATCTATTTAAGGGCTTGTTTAAATTACGTTTATCAAATGTTCTTACAATACAAGGGTGTTGTAATGGGAGTGTTGTGATATAGTATAATATGGTGCAGTCTCATTTCTTTCTTGATTTTAGGACAAGCCAACTGTAGTGCCCAAAAATAGTACAATTAGGTGAAAGGAGAATAACCCCTTCAAGGCATGTATGACGTTGGCGTGGGGGATGCGCCAACAGGTGGGGGGTGAGAGTGGGAAGATGAGGAGTGTGACCTCAGCGCGGGACTCATCTCGGTCTGTTAGTCAATTTTAGTTTAAACTTAAAATCTTAAGTCTCACTTTATTCGAACTCCTACACGGTGTGGCAGGCCACTGCTGCGTCACACCAGCCCCACGACCCCTAAAGAGACAGATGGAGTCTAGTACTCCAATGAGGAACACACGCGAGGTGGGCTCTTGCCCCCAATGTGTGATAATGGTGGTTAAGGTTGAGTAACCGAGAGTTGTGTGTCGTTCTTCCGTGCCCCTCCACTATGGATCCCCTAGCCCATGAGGTAGAGGTGGCACAACAGACTCACTTTTAAACCACCTGATATCGAGCATTGCACAACAAGTAGACAAAAACAGTTAATTTGAAAACCTCCAATATTTAGATTGAAAGATGAGATCAGATATTATGGTTTTTACGAAAGGAGATATATTTCGATTTAACAGCATTTAAATACGAGCATTTTCTTGATATACATTTTGATGTGTATGAGTTACATGGAGGAATTGAAGAGAATTGTACCCATTATATTGCATGGGCAAAACAAGGTAATGGGAGGGGACAAATTTATGAAGATAAAATTACAAAAATTCAGGCCTGTAAACCTTCATCATAAGTTGTTTTTCATGTTATTGTATATGCCTTAAATTTACAATTATTAAAGTACATAAAAATAAAGTAAAGTTACATTTATTGTATTTCATTTCATATTATAAATAAATTAAGTTGCATAAGCAAGTAAGATGTTCTGTACTGGCTGTTTTTAGTGTTCCCCTACCAGCTCATTGGTAGCAGAACATAACTCAGTAGTTTTTAAACTCAGCTCATTGTTATTTAGATTTTTTGATATCTGAAGTGGAAAATGAGCACTAGGCTATATTATAAGTTAAAATAAACTTTCTAGACTTCTTTTTGGGTTCCCTACGAGCTCATTGGTAGCATAATACAGCTCAATGGTTTTTACACTCAGCTCATTCATTTTAAAATTTTTGGTTATCACAAGTTTAGAATTAGCAGTGCCCTGTACCATAAGTTGAAATCAACTTTTTTAACTTTTTTTTGTGTTCCTCTAAGAGCTCATTGGTAGCATAATACAGCTCAATAGTTTTTACACTCAGCTCATTCATTTTAAAATTTTTGGTTATCACAGGTACAAAGTGAGCACTAGCCTACTCAATAAGTTCAACTCAATATTTTTGACTATTTTTTGTGTTCCCCTACCAGCTCATTGGTAGCATAATACAGCTCAATGGTTTTTAAGGTCAGCTCATTGTTTTTTAATTGTTTGGTTATAGTATCCTATGAAAAAGTGAAATTGAAGTTCTGCTATTTAAAAACTGTTTAAAATAGGAATATAATTATTGGCTCATATGCAGAATGAATAGCAGAATTCAGCTCAATGATTAGTTTTCTTAGCTCATAATTTTTTATGCTACGTGAAATTAGCATAAAATCTTTACCTATGGGTTTTGACCGTAGGTTATTAGCTCAATCAAAAAAATTAACTTGCTCAATGAGCTCATTGGATGTACTATCTAGCTCAATGCTTGTTTTTAAAAAACTAGATAGTTGTTGTGCCAACTTCACATTGGTAAACGTGGGAGCTTTTGAGGTTCACGAGTGATGGAAAAATGTTTTTTTTTGTTTTTGTCACCACTTTAATCATTTAAATTAAATGTTCGTAGGATAATGCGGAAGAACCTGAGACAGAGAGATTCGTTTCGTTCCTGTATTCGGTAATATATGTTGGTCGTGCACTAACGTAATGTTACGAATTAATGATTTATGTTAAGTTTTGGTAGATATGTGTGATATCTAAATTTTATTTAAAATCAGTGACAAGATATTGAAACTTATAATAGATTTTTTCAAACAGTTATATAATTAGACTTTATTAATTCAGTTAAAACCAGTTTTCAAACTATTAACAAAGAATTGTGCACAAATTGTTTTCTTTTATATAAGATTCAATTTCGTATTTATCTTGCCCTGAAAAATATTCAATATCTAGAAACTTCAAATTATTTTCCATCTTTAACAATTCTAATACAATAGCTTTTCTCGGTCTAGGAATACAAAACAGTGTAAAATGAGTCAAGTCTCTCAAAGGACTCAATTGATTTATGAAATCATCAACATTAATGATTGCATTATATATTTTCAATTCCTCTACCTCCAAACAATTTTGAAGTAAAAATTTCAACTGAGGAACTGGAATTATATCAGTAACCCCATAAATTGTAAGATTTTGCAATCTTCTAAATGGCATTACACAATTTTTTCTTTTTAAATTGACAATTGGCTGATAGGTAACACCATACAACTTCAACACCTTTAAATTTGGGAAAGTGCAACCCATCAACTCCAAATCAACATTAACAAAGTGTAGCTCAAAACTCGTCACTTTTGACCCAACATCAGTCAAATGTGACATGGGAAATTCTTTATCCCACACGCGAATCTCCAAGGAAAGAATTTTGTCGCACTTTTTAAGCTCAATAACGTCATTTGATAAATTATCGCTAGTCGCTATACTGAGATTTGATAGATTTGGGCAACATTTGGTTAGAAAAGTCAAAAATCCCGTACGGATATTTCGCATATAAATCATTGGAAATTGGCACAGTTGGAATGTTGGCAATTCCTGTGACCCGTTCAAATCTTGAAACAATTTTATAAATGCATGGATCAACAACGAACCTACACCATTAAAAACCCTCAACTGTTTTAAATTTTGTAAAGCCATCAGATATCCTTTCTCAGTTATATGGTTATTATAATCGGTAAAATCTAAGTATTTAATATTAGAACCACGTGACTTGGATTGGCACAAACGGCCGATATCATCATCTGTTACCTCACAGTCAGGCAAACTTAAACGTTCAAGATTTGGACAGTTGTCACCTATTGCTTCTAAAATGTTCTCATTCATATTCTTACATTTCAAATTTAAATCAATTATGTTGGGAAAAGAGTGAACCAAATTGAGAATTTCTTGATGCGTCAATCTTCCTTCACAAGAGAATCGTTTTAAATTCTGTTAAAAAATATAAGATTATGGATATACACTACACTCAAATGTCTGAAATCACTTTGTACCTTAAACTGTTTTGGAATTGAGTTTAAAACATATTCAATGTCGATTCGGATCCGATTCCGAAATGAAAAACTTAGTCGTGTGATGTATTTTGTGATCATTTGGGATTCGTATCTAATAGGTAGACGCACGGACTGGTTTTTGGAAGGGAATTCGATCAGTTCTTCCAAAAGTGTTGTAGCTGTTTAAAAAAAATAGTTATGAGGTTAATTAAAACGCATTTTGTTTAAAATATAAAGTTATACTTACGGAGACTGTGTATTTCTTTTAGTGGGTACGTTTCTATGTTTTTGATGATCACTTTAATACAAACTTGTTGTAATGTTTCTACTGGTTTTCTTAAAGGCATTCTAGAAAATAATAAGACATTACTCTTTGTTTAAATTGTGTGATATATCTTGATATACAAAGTTGTTGTAACGTTTCTACCGGCTTCTTTGGTGGCATTCTAAAAAGAAAAGTAATTTAACCACATAAGTATAAGTTTAAAATAAAATATATATAACGACCTATTAGGGAGTTTGCGCAACTTGGCTTATACCTACACATAAGCTTATGACGATTTATGGAATGCGCAGAACTTGAGTTAGACCTACTGCGCATCCAGTAAATCGTCAGAAGTATAAGTTTAAGTATAGGTTAAGTTGCGCAAACTCTCTACAACATTAGTTATTACGAATACTATACCTCGATTTATAGTTTAAATTCCAGTCTAGTTTCTGTAGTTTATGTAGAAAAAGATGTAGTAATACACGTTGTGATAAATGAAGCGATTAGGTGTCACGTGGTGCTAAGTCATTTTTAGTGTCATTTTCTGTCATTTTCTGAGCGCCAATCCGGAAACACGGATCCCCTAAAAAATTTTTTATCGATTAGAAATATCGATTGAATATAGTGAGAAGTCGATTGAAAATCAAGAAGCAAAATATCAAGTAATGGTCCATAGTGTCTTCTGGTTAGTTTTATTTTAATCATAATACATTTCCAATTGATTTAAAATTTTAAACCAAAATATTTTGTCAAGTATAAGAAATTTTAACTGTAAATAAATGTTCGGTATAGATTCACTCTTTTTTCAATTGCAATCCGCTCCATTATAGACAAAAAGTGTAATTATGGAAGGTTTGTGCATTTACACCTTCGTTTTTTAAATGAAATGAATTATTATACTGTAGATACGTTTGGAAAAGTAGTAAACTTAATTTACTTTGTTTTTCAGATGTAGTTGCTAAAGCTGCCACCCGACGTCGCTCATACGTAAGAAAAATACCCGGATGTCACGATGGCCGTCTTGTTTTCACCTCGAGGAATTTCTTACGACTACTAAAGGCTTCACAACATGAAAATATGTTTGACGAGCTGCAATTTCGCCCCCAAAATGACCGAGTCAACCCAAGGTAAGGTAAAAACTCTTTACGCAGAAATTCTTAGTTTAATAGAAACCAACTAAAGCTTTTTATGCTAAACTGTTTTAAAAAGAATATTTAATATACACATTTGAACACCAAAGATTAGTTCATTTATAAAAAATTCATTTTTTTTTCGGGATAAATTTCAAAATATTTAAATGTTTAAAAATTTTTGAAGAAAGTCATCCATCTTAACTGCTTTTATGTAAGATATTTGAATGATTATATAGAGACTTGAAAGTAACATTTGTTTACAAGTTCTTAGTAAAATCGAATTTATTGGGAACGTTCCCATCCGGATTAACAAATTTCTAGAATTCCATTGAAGCGTTCATACATTGCCATTAAAAAAAATTTCTTTTTTACGATTTAACTATAAATTCCGTCTCATTTCGCACTTAAGTTAGCACAGTAACGCAATAACGCAAACAATCTGCCCAGTTTGACCATCTGTCACCCAAATACAAAAAATACATTGCCCTTAGAGGCTTCCATACTCATGATCCGAAAGTTAATCAGTGCCCCCTTAAAATTATTACTGGTCATTTATCATAATCAAGTGACATGCCTATTTTTAATGATCAGATTTTGAACGTGTGCTCAGTGCATGATGTATAAAGTATCGTCTTGTAATTAGAAAATCGTATAATGTATTTACACTTTATTAAATGAAGGTAAAACTCATAAAATAAAGTTAACACAGGAAAAAAAAATCGTCTCAGCGAGTTGTCACTAGATGTCTGTAAATGTCGCTCTTCATGCGTGCGACAAGACTTGACATCCATATTGTGCGTTTTAAATGCATGACTTAAGATAATTTCAAAAATTCTATAATGCAAGAGAATAACTGTAAAATTTATTTATTTTAAAAAAAAAATCCATTTAAACAAAAACTGCTCGTACTGGGAGGTGGTATTAGTGTGACATGTGACATTTCCTTCATCGTTTCAATTTCTTTTTAAGTTTTTAAATTTTCAAGTTTTTTTTGTAATTCTTCTTTGTAAAGTGCTTCGCTTTCCTTTATCTTGATTAAATTCAATTCTGTTTTCTCTAAAAAGGGTATGGTCAAAAATTCGATAATGCAAGAGAAAAATTTATTTACATAAAAAAAAAAAAATCCATTTTAAAAAATAACATTGCTACTTTACAAGTTCTTTTAATTGTTTATTTTTTATTTCTTCTTTTTCCTTTTCCTCGATTAATTTTAATTCAGTTTCCTCTAAATAGGGTATGGCCGAAATGGCGGCAAGCAGTTTTGCCTTCTTCGATTTGTGAGCCGGGTTAGAACCAAGTGCAACCCATAAATCTTCAAACAGTTCACTCTCTGTTTTTCTACGTTTTCTCTCGTTTTCAGCATTTCCTGTCGCTTTTCGCTTGTTCGCTTGGTCGTCAGGTTTTGTTTCGTTTGATTGGTCTAAAAATATGTAAAATTTTTTTAAAATTATAAAATACCAAAATTTTTTAAATTAAAATGCTTGGATAAAATTTCCTGAACTTTCATTACTTACGGGCATAGTTGTGTTCAAAATCATCTACATCACTGCATTGACTGCTCGTAGAACTGGGAGGTAATTCATTTGAAATTTCCTCCACTAGGTCGGTGAAGTCCAAATCCCCCTCAAAAGGCGCAAATCGGTCCAAATTTTCGTCATTAGAATTTAGAACTTCGTTAAGAAATTCCTCATCGCAAGATTCTTCAAAACTCATCTATAAAGGAAAAAAAAAAAAAATTATAACTACTATATCGAAATTTAAAACTAAACCCTAATCCTAAAAGATAACCAGGGGGGAATCCACCTGTCGGACTATGTGGGTGCATTGGGTTTAAAATAAATAGTCCCAGTGAGACCACTTATATCTCTGTTAATACTTGCTTTGATAGTTCATTCCCAAAAGGTCTCTCGTGCTTTATTTTAAGGAGTTGGGGTAATAATGATGCAAACAAATTTATAATAAGGTTCCCCCAAGTTTTTGAACAATTTAAAAAAAACCTACTGGTTGATAAAACAAAGAGGTTAGTTTTTCCTTATGAAAAAATTAAAAGAGGATTTCAACAACCCCGGCCATTTTATCTGGTAAGTGGGTCATTGAAAAGAGAAGTCATTTTATCTGGAAAATGAGCGCTTCACTCGCAGATAATAACAATGCGATCAAAGTAAAAAAAGTAAAATATTTTAGGGTCTAGGTTAGGTAGAGGTTTTGCATCAATTAGGGAATCCATTCAAACAAAGAAAAAACCGAACCTTAACTTTTAAATTATTTTTCTCGCTAAGCTGTTAAACTCTTCTTTTCAAATTATTTTAACTACAAAAAAACAATGATCAAATCAAAGAATAAATGTTGGGACAAATTTCTATCAAATTGACCGATTTCAGGGGGTTTAGAATCACATGACCTACTTTAGCTTTTCCTCTCTGTTTGACGTCACAATATGGCGGACTTAAGGGGTTAAACCAACGACAGGTGTGATCTCCCGTTAAGGAATGTGAGACATTAAAAAGAGAATTTTAAGGTTAGGGGCAATTTTTTGTGGAAAGCGGGGGCGTCAATAGCAGATAGTAACAACGCGATCAATAAAAAAGTAAAATAGTTCTCGAAATCGCTTAAGTAATTTTCAAAAAATAAAATTTTCAACAAGGGCTAGGGCGAAACGAAATTTTATGAGACCAAATAACGGAATCGTATCGCTTTCTATAATTTACTGCAAAATATTGTCAAAAGCCCGAAAACAACACAATTCAAAAACTAAAATGTACCGAAAGTTGATATAGCAAACTGTGCATTTACAATTTTATACAGTTTTGGAACCTTTTTTTTTCTAAGTTCGAGTCGGTTTTTGTTTTTTAAAATTTATCTCAAAATTTTAAAAAAAACAATCGCATTTCGATTAAAAAAATCTAGGTACTACAATATTAAACCGATAGATCCAAAAGATGTTCGAACAACGCTTTTGTCGAGTTTTTGCATCAATTAGGGAATCCATTCAAACAAAGAAAAAAACCGAACTCTAATTTTTAAATTATTTTTCACGCTAAGCTGTTAAACTCTTCTTTTCAAATTATTTTAACTACAGAAAAACAATGATCAAATGAAAGAATTTAGGTACTACAATATTTTAAATCGATAGATCCAGAAGATGGTCGAACAACGCCTTCAAATAGAGAATCCATTCTAACAAAGAAAACCCCACCCTAACTTTTAAATTATTTTTCTCGTTAAGCTCTTCTTTTTAAATTATTTTAACTACAAAAATACAATGAATGATACATACCTTAAATTGAAGAAAGATATAAAAAATTGCAATTCAGTCAGGTTCGCAGATCGTTTTCTTGCAATGCAGTCAGGTAAAAAATTCAGTCAGGCTCGTTTTCGTAAGTCAGGCTCGTTGGTAATAATCTCGTCAAATGGAGTGACCGCTGGCGATTTCTGCTTCCGCTTACCTTATACCGTTGCATGATGGGAACGTTAGAAACTGGGGGCAAATCAGGGGCGAGGTCCACCATCTTGTGGGAACTTTCCCATCCGGATTAACAAATTTCTAGAATTCCATTGAAGCGGTCATGCATTGCTATTAAACAAAAATTCTTTTTTACGATTTCACTATAAATTCCGCCTCATTTCGCATTTAAGTTAGCACAGTAACGCAAACAATCTGCCCAGTTTGACCATCTGTCACCCAAATACAAAAAATACAGTGCCCTTAGAGGCTTCCGTACTCACGATCAGAAAGATAATCAGTGCCCTCTTAAAATTATTGCTGATTATTTATCATAATCAAGTGACATGCCTATTTTTAATGATCAAATTTTGAATCAAACTTGGACCAAACAGAACCAATAAATACGGTACCCATCCTGCCACCATACATTGGTCACCATCAGTTTTAAGCTTAGATGTATTGTTCGCTGCACTGGTTCAAAAAGGGTCTTAAATGGCGTCAATATGTGCTGTTGCGCCACTGATCAACACACCATCACGACTCATTGGGTGTGTCGAAGTAGTTGAATTACCAATTTTGGCGCTACTGAAATTCTTCCTCACCAAAGCAGGGATATATAAAATCAGTTATCATTAATTGATTCCCGAAAATTTCTCCACATGCTACAACTTTTCCAGACTAAAATGAATTATTTGCACTGCACTGCAGTTTGAAATCAAATTAAAATTTTTGGATGTGTTATTAACCAACCGATAAAAAAATTTAAAATTGACAATTGAGCGCAAAATTTGGCCTATGATTTCTATCTTGCTTATTGTAAATAGCGTGTAAACATCGGTCCGGACTATGTGCTTTGTTCATATTTTTGCTCAAAACACGAACCAGAAAACACGCAAGGTGAAGCGAGCCTTTGTCACTCGTTACGGTTCGACGTTACGTTTCTCAATAAGTTTGTTTATATTCTTGCTATGTTTCCACAAGGGTCTTATCTTATTGACATAAATTCTGGAAATTATTTGTTTCTAACTTCAGTATCATCTGAAATATGTATACATTCTGGGAAAGTTAAGGGTTAGGGGTGAATCACGAGCAACTGGTACAATATTGCATTGAATTGTGTTACGTAAAATTATAAAATTGTCCAAAAGTTGTTGCTGCATTCAAATATTTAGACATATTTCTAACTCGATGGAGTTCCTGTCTTACGGTAGTTAGTGTTGATCATGATCTAAAAAAATGTTACGAATTATTGAGTTATATTTTCGGAGACTTTGATTCGATAGATATTTGTGATATCTAAATTTTATTTAAAATCAATGACAAGATATTGTAACTTATGACAAATTTTCCAAACATCATCATATTCAATATCAAATTGCAAAAGATTTACAACAAATTTTCCAAACATTCAGAATTACATTAGAGCGTAAGATGTACTAAAGTCAACATATGTGCACAAGTTATTTTCCTTTACATAAGATTCAATTTCGTATTTATCTTGTTCTAAAAAAATTTTCATAAAATCAATAATTCTGACAAACTGCAAATTATTCTCCATTTTTAACAATTCTAATACAATAGCTTTACTCACCATGGTTAAACAAGAAATGCTGAAATGAGTTAAGTGTCTCAAAGGATTCGCATCTTTTATCATATTAATGAACACTTTATCATTATTAATAGCATTGTGTATTTTTAATTTTTTCAACTCGACACAATTTTGAAGTAAAAATTTCATCTGAGGGGCATGAATAATCTCACGTATCTCAAGGTTTTGCAATTTCCTAAATGGTATTACAAAATTTTTTCTCTTGAAATTGACAATTGGCTGATAGGTAACAACGCGAAACTCTAACTCTTTTAAATTAGGGCATGTGTATCCTATCAATTCTAAATCAACATTAACAAAACATAGGTGAAGACTCGTCACATTTGACCCAACATCAGTCAAAAGTGACATGGAAACTTCTCTTTCAAAGACTGTAACCTTCAAAGGAAGAATTTTGTCACATTTTTTAAGCTCAATAACGTCATTTGATAAATTATTGCTAATATCTATATCAAGATTTGACACATTTGGGCAACACTCGGTTAGAAAACTCAAAAATCCCGTTGGGATATCTTCCATAAAAATTGAAGGTAGTTCGCACAGCTCAAATGTTGGCAATTGGTTTGACTGGTTAAAATCTTGAAACATTTTTTTAAATGCATCGATCACACGATTATGATTAAAAACCCTCAACTGTTTTAAATTTTGTAAAGCCATCAAACATCCTTTCACAGTCAAATGCTTAGATCCTAATTTTAAATATTTAATATTAGAACCACGTGACTTGGACTGGCACAAACGGCTGACACAATCATCCGTTACAAAACAGCGAGGCAAAATTAATCGTTCGAGATTTGGACAGTTGTCACCTATTGCCTCTAAAATATAGCCTTTCACATTCCTACAATTCAATGTTAAATCAATTATGTTGGGAAAAGAGCGAACCAAACGGAGAATTTCTAGACGATGCAATCTCCAGGAATCTTTACAAGTGAATCGTTTCAAGTTCTGTTAAAAACATGAAAATATGAATACAAACTCAAAGATCTGAAATCACTTGTACCTTAAACTGTTTTGGAATTGAGTTCGATATATATTCATAATCGGTTAGGTCGCACAACGAAAGACTTAGTCGTGTGATGTTTTCTGTGATCATCCGTCTAATAGATAAATTCACAGACTTGTTTTTGGAAACAATTTCCTGTTGGTCATTTGGGAAGTTAATGAGTTCTTCCAAAAGTGTTGTAGCTGTTTACAAAATAAAGTTTTGAGTTTAGTTAATTCAGTTAAAATATTAATTTAAATTTACGGAGACACTGTATTTCTTTCAGTGGATACTTCTGTATGTTTTTCATGATCACTTGAATACAGAGTTGTTGTAATTCTTCTACTGGTTTTCTTGGAGGCATTCTGAAAAGAAAAATAATTTTAGGACACAAGAAGTTATGTAATAATCAGTTACTATACCTTGATTTGGGTATAAATTGGAGTTTAGGTTCTGTGAGAGAGACCCAAGTAGAACGTGGTATTTTAAAACGCGAGGTCAATACTATAACAGAGCGAATGGCCGAATGCGATGCGTGTTCTGTTCGCTATCCTCTTTATGCCCAACGGTACAATGGGGGATGTCACGTGATCCGTGGCCAATCACGGATTTCGTCCTTGACTGTCCACGGGAGCCCAATACGTCATTAAGTGTAAGGGATTAACACTGCTCCTTTAATCTCTTTACAATAGGTGAGGGAAAATATGAAATCTTTTTTTTCCCTTTACCTGTAAGCGAGAATATGATCATATCCTTTACATTACAGGGTATCTGACAATGTAATTATAACACATTGCTAATGTAATGCCCAAAATAGGTATAATATTATATAGTAAAAGGTCAGGCAAAATGGGGTCAAGTTCGTGTGACCTCTGACGGGCGGTCTGACAGGTGGCTTGTATGACGTAGTTGGGGGGATGAGGAGAGTTAAGGGATTCAAGGTGCGGTACTCAAGAAGTCATCGTCCTCAGTTTAGGCCAGTTCAATTTAAACCTTAAGACTCGTCTCATCTCATTTATCTTTACCAATTACACACCCATTCTTAAACCACCTAGTAAAGAGGTGATTACACTAACATGTGAATTTGATCTTAAGCCTAACGAAAAAAAAATATATACAACGTGGCTTTATATTCGCCTAATCCATTTATTTACTAGTTATAAATAAATACGATCGCTGTTAGGGTGTGGAAATAAATTATTAACAAGATGGCGTCTTAGACTTAGCTAAGGGACTAGGAGTTATGCAAATACATGTATGTATTGCCCTGTCACATCACATATTATTTCTTTTGGTTGAAATATATTATTTTAAATGGGTAACAAGAATTGTTAGAAATATTTAAGACATTGCAATTGATAATTTATTTTTCAAACACTAATACAATTTTAGTTATTAATTCACTTAGAACCATTTTACATCATGGGAAACCAAATTGAACGTTTGTGCGCAAATTATTTTCTGTACCATAAGATTCAATGTCATATGGATCCATGAAAAATCAAATTATTCTCCATCTTTAACAGTTCTAATACAATAAGTTTGTACTCACCCTAGGAGGATGAATCAATGTTTAAATGAGTTAAATGTTTCAAAGCATTCACTTGATGTATTAAACTAATGAAAACATCAGCGTCAGTAATTACAAATTTACCTATTGTCAATTCTTCCAACTCGACACAATTTTGAAGTAAAAATTTCAACTGAGGAACATTAATAGTACCACAACGTATGTGAAGCTTTTGCAGTTTACTAAATGGTATTACATAATCTTTTCTTTTCAAATTGACAATTGGCTGATAGGTAACGTCATCCAACTCCAACACTTTTAAATTAGGGCAAGTGTATCCTATCAATTCTAAATCAACGTTAACTAAGAATAGATCAAGACTCGTCACATTTGACCCAACATCAGTCAAATGGGACATGGAAAATTCTTTATCCCAGACATGAATCTTCAAAGGGAGAATTTTTTCACATTTTTTAATCTCAGTAACATCATTTAATAAATCATTGCTAATCTTTATACTGAGGTTTGACACATTTGGGCAACATTTGGTTATAAAATTCAAAATTCCCGTTGGGATATCTTTCATATTAATAGTAGGTAGTTCGCACAGCTCAAATGTTGGCAATTCGTGTGACCCGTTCAAATCATGAAACAATTTTATAAATGCGTCGGTCATACAAAAACTATTAAAAATCCTCAACTGTTTTAAATTTTGTAAAGCGATCAAACATCCTTCAGCAGTCATTTCACGGTAACCTACATCTAAATATTTAATATTAGAACCACGTGACTTGGACTGGCACAAACGACTTATACCATCATCCGTGACCCCACAGACAGGCAAAATTAAACGTCTAAGATTAGGACAGTTGTCACCTATTGCTTCTAAAATGTCGTCATTCACTCGCGAACATCTTAACTCTAGATCAATTATATTGGGAAATGAGTGAACCAAATTGAGAATTTCCTGTTCCTTTAACCTTCCACCAGCTTCACAAATGAATTGCTTCAAGTTCTGTTAAAATTACAAAATGATTAATATATAATCAAAGGTCAAGAAATCAGTTTGATTTGTACCTTAAATTGGTTTGGAATCGTGTTCAATCCGTATTCAATGTCGACTCTGTCCAAGCCGTAGAATGAAAGACTTAGTCGTGTGATGTTTTCTGTGATCATTTGGGTTTTCTGTCTAAAAGGTAGATACAATTTCTGCTCATGGTCGTTTGGGAATTCGATGAGTTCTTCCAAAAGTGTTGTAGCTGTTTACAAGATAAACTTTTGAGTTTAGTTAATTTAGTTAAAATATTGAGTTATATTTACGGAGACTGTGTATTTCTTTTGGTCGGTATTTGTCTATGTTTTTGATGATCACTTGAATACAAAGTTGTTGTAATGTTTCTACCGCTTTCTTTGATGGCATTCTGAAAAGAAACGTAATTTAACCGCATAAGTATAAATACAAAATGAAATGTAATGTAAATGACTTATACCTAAAATTACATCTACACCTAAGCTTATGACGATTTATGGAATGCGCAGAACCTGAGTTAGACCTAAGATTCGTTTCCTGCGCATCCAGTAAATCTTCTTAAGTGTAAGTATAAGTCAAGTTGCGCAAATTTCCTATTATAAGATTATTAGTAATTACGAGTACTATACCTCGATTTATGGTTTAAATTGGAGTCTAGCTTTTATAGTTAATGTAGAAAGAGATGTAGGTATACACGTGGTTTAATACACGTTGTGATAAATGAAGGGGTGGGATTAGATGTCACGTGGTGCTAAGTTTTTTTCTGTCGAGAGCGCCAAACCGGAAACATGGAAAAAAAATTATCGATTAGAAATATCGATTGAATATCAAAAAGCAAAATATCAAGTAACGGTCCATAGTGTCATCTGGTTAGATTTATTTTAATCATAATACATCTCCAATTTGATATAAAATTTTAAGCCAAAATATAATAACGACGAATTTGTCAAGTCTAAGAAATTTTAACTGTAAATAAATGTTGGGTATGGATTCACTCTTTTTTCAATTACAATCCGCTCCGTTATAGGCAAAAAGGGTAATTGTGGAAGGTTTGTGCATTTACACCTGCGTTTTTTAAATGAAATGACAGGGGTAGAATTTTAGTCTTAATTCATGTTCATATCAATCAATTTTACTCGAGTCGTTTATCCGATTTGTAAAGTGAAGTTGAATGTTTTATTTATGGTTACATTTACATAGGTAAAAACTGTTACTGGTACATTTTAAGGCACAATACTTTCTTAATGAATTCTTATAAATAAGTTTGGAAATGAATTAGTTTGTCTTATCTTAACATTTAAGCATATTTTGAATTCTTTTTTGGTTTAACAGTAATTAATTTTTGTTGTTTTTTAGTTGTAATTGCTAAGGCCGCCACCCGACGGCGCTAAATACGTGTGAAAATACCCGGATGTCATGATGGCCGTCTTGTTTTCACCACAAGGAAATTCTTACGACTACTAAAAAGGCTTCACAACAGGAAAATGTTTGACGAGCAGCAATTTTGCTCCCGAAATGACCAAATCAACCAAAGGTAAGATAAAAGTTCTTTATGCACAAATTCTTAATTTAATAGAAACCGACTAAAGCTTTCTATGTCAGACTTTTTAAAAAAGAATATCTAATATATCAAGTAACGGACCATAGTGTCATCTGGTTAGATTTATTTTAATCATAATACATCTCCAATTTGATATAAAATTTTAAACCAAAATATAATGACGACTAATTTGTCAAGTCTAAGAAATTTTAACTGTAAATACATGTTGGGTATGGATTCACTCTTTTTTCAATTACAATTCGCTCCGTTATAGGCAAAAATCGTAATTGTGGAAGGTTTGTGCATTTACACCTGCGTTTTTTAAATGAAATGACAGGGGTAGGAATTTAGTCTTAATTCATGTTCATATCAGTCAATGTCGGTTTACTTGAGTCGTTTATCCAAGTTGTAAAGTGAAGTTGAATGTTTTATTTATGGTTACATTTACACAGGTAAAAACTGGTACATTTTAAGGCAAGCTGATCTATTTTGTTAATTTTTTTTGTATTGGCGATGGGTAATCAACAATAATTGCAAACAATAATTAATTAGCGACAACCTAATCAATAAGAAAAAAAACTTTGTGGACTAATTAGTGATTGCTTGCTAAAACCAAGGATGACTAAGGGACCGAAGTCATCCTAACAGCGCTACTTTAATGACGTAGTCCGATGTTCTTTTGTTAAACAAGGTGCTTCGTTTACGTCCACTAGGGAGTTTGGTGCAGACAAAACTCCTCAAAGACCAGATAGAGAAATACGTATGAATCATGTCTCCTCCGGGATTGATTTGTCACGTGATTTGAAACAACAAATCTTCGGTGTGCGTCCTAAGTTAGGGGTTCTTTAAAAAAAAGTAAAATGATACTTTTTTATAGAGAAAAAAATTAAGATTATTTTCATTTGACCGTGAGTTTCTGGCCTAAATGCCTTATTAGAAGATTAGTGGATACACTTAATCCTCCAACGCTTACCAACATGCTTGACGTCACAATCAGTCACATGCAAGGCTTGTGATTGGTTGTTTACCTTACTTCCGCTTCCGCTAGGAAACAGTATGAAAGGGCGTGGAACCATATGACAACGCAAAGACCAGTGAGAAAACACGTGGAAATCATGTCTGTCCCGCGATTGAGTTTGATGAGCGCAATAAGTGTTGCAAGAAGATTTTGGAAGCCAAAATCAAATTTACTCGACTTAATTCAAGATGGACAATACGTGATACAACTGTTAAAAGTGCGAAAGGAGGCTGAAGAAAATGTCAGTAATTCGTGTCGAGTACCATGGGGACTGAAACGTGAGATCAACCAAGGAATTACCGAAATATTTCGCTTCAACACGCAAATCGGGTGGTGGATAAATTCACTACGTATGGAACACCTCGATTGCGTAGCAGATTTTTTTAAAGAAGATGAATCGAGTGATTATTTTTTGTTTAATTTTATGACTACTACCGGTCGATTTGACGAGCACAAATTCATTATTAAATTGGTCAATGATGGAACTTGCGATGCGAAAATCCGTTTTCGTTTGGCTTGCGATTACTGCTTGGAAGAATACATACGACAACATTGGAGAGAATTCGAGCAAGATGATACATTCGATGACTCTTCATTGTGTCAATGCTGGATACAAATGAAGCGGAATTCATCAGAACATGAATGGTTCGATACTTTAAGTTCTACAAAAGCTTTCTTGATGCGACCACAAGCTATTGCTTACGCTTGGAAGAAATTAACATCTGACCAACGATCCAGTTATGTTAGTAATACTGATATGGTACGACTGATTTCTGCATGCCGTGACACGTCCATTCAGTTTTTGTTATCTATATTCAGCGACAAAGAACAAATTGAAGTAGTTGAAGAAATTTCTAGACGATTTGGTCAATTTGAGCAATTTATTGTTAATGGGTTAATAAATCCGCTTTGTACGAATTATTTTCGTTGTTTTCTGAACCAATTTTACCCGAAAAATAGTAATTGTAAATTGATGTACGAAATATGTCATGATTATTACCTCACGTATCATACAGTTTGGTATTTTAATTACGTTGAAATCTTATGGGAATGTGTAAAGAGTGATGAAACAATCGATGTTGAATGGTTAATCAAATGTTTTATGAAATGGGTAGAATATAAAAGGTTGGATTGTATTTGTTTGGTCATTAAGGATTTACCAAGTAATTTACAACGACAAATTTTAGATTCGTGTCCTAAGGTTGTAGAAACTTTAATTTGACTTGTATTGTGAGAAATAAAATTAAAACAAAATTGTGATTTCTTATCGAATCTTGAATTGATTTTGTAATAAATAAATAAACTCAAGCTAAAATTTTTCGTTTGCTGTATTTTATTTATAAAATTTTACCATCTTGATTTTTATTCTTCAAAACTTGCACCAAAGTTGTGTGTGACATCACATCACAAATGATGACGACACGGGCTCACCTATTTGATTTGACGAGAAAAAATTTATTATTAAATTGGTCAATGACACAAATTGCAATTTGCAATGCGAAAATTCGTTTTCGTATAGCCCGTACCTACGTGGAAGAACCGTGATTCCGCCGACGCCATATATTACCGTCGTGCCGTCCAGGCCCTCGAATGTTGTCTAGCCCCCTGAGGGTCACTGTGCAATGTCACAATGTAATTCTTTTCTTTTTTTTTTTGTTTTTTGTTTTTATATAAACAATGCTGATTTGCCGTAACCGTTATTTGTAATAAAATTTTAAATAGTCAGGTCTGTCATGATTTTCTGATTTTAAATAAGATGCGCATCGAGGAAAGCCTGGTAAAACTTTTAATTTACCATCGTGGGATTGCGTTAAGGAGAACGTTTTTCACTTGCACAGTTAGTTGTTGTAACGAGGAAGAGGGGGAAGGGAAGGAAAAAATTCCTTTTCTTTGAGACAAATTTGACCCCATTTTTAAAATGAGGCTATGAGCCGTTTCTCTTGTAGTTTATTATAACGATATAAGTCTGTTAGTGTGGATCTTTTCTATTGTATTTCAGTTTATCAACGTTTGATAAGATAATTGTTTCTATAGTGTCAACCTATGTTTAAAGATATGGACATGGTTTTATTTTTTTATCTTAAAAAATTTCCAATTTTTTATAAAATTTTCAACCGAATATAGTAACGAGAAATATGGATTTTTTGGACTTGTTGTTGTCGTTGGACTAGTGGTTAAATCTGGTTTAAATTTTATACAAAAATGTTTTCTCGAAACTATGATGTTTGGATTTATTAAATGGGGGTGTGGTAACCGCTAAATGTTACCACACATATTCCGTCTTGCAATTGGTGTTAACGGGTTGATAAGCTATTTAAAAAATGTAAAATTTTACCTTGCTTAGAGTCTATACCAGCACAGAACAAATGACAGGTTTGTGAACCTACATTTTTTTAATGAAATCAATGGAGTAGGATTTAAGTCTTAGTTCGCACTTTCTACCTCCACGAGGGGCTTCCAGTGTTTCTCTTGGGGTCTCTTGGCCCCAATAACGAACTAAGGGAACATTTTTCTGCACTGTTGGACAAATAATAACATAAGGCACAATAATTTGTAATGTATTTTATAGTTAGTTACTTTTGGAGAAAAAAAATAGTTTGACCTATCTTAACATTTAAGCATGTTTTCATTTTTTTTCTTTAGTTTAATAAAAATTAGTAAAACTGGTTTAACGGTAATTAATTTTCCTTGTTTTTCAGATTTAGTTTCTAACGCCACCACCCGACGGCGCTAACACGTATGAAATATACCCGGATGTCATGATGGCTGTCTTGTTTTGACCACAAGGAATTTTTGACGAATATTATAAGCTTGACAAGAGGAAAATGTGTCCCACGAGACGCTATTTCGGTTCCCAAACGACCAAGTCGACTAAAGGTAACGTAAAAATTCTTATTATAATAGAAACCGACTAAAGCTAAAACTGTGTGCAAAGTGTTTCGCAACTTATGAAATTGCCAAGAGTAAAACGTAAAATCTCTATTTGAACAAATATTTCTCTCTCATAACAATAAGCCTAGTAACCTTAACAGTGAAAGATTGAGAAATGGATGAATGAACTGATACTTAATACACACAAAAATGTTTTTTATAGTCTCAAAACTAAAGTAAAATGTGAGGAATACACTTGAAATAAGAAAGCAGCAAACTTTGCAAGGTTTAGAATCTGAACGAGTTAATTCTATCCAAAACAAACACGATTAGATAAAGTTATAAAAACAAACAGAATTGAAAATTAAATAATCATCTTGAAATTTGTTAGGATTTCAATCTTGTTATTCCACAACTTGCAGCCAGCAGATGGGTAATAATTGACTATTGAAAACTATGATATTAGGTTAAGCAGTGCACAAAGTGTAAGAAGCAATAACATTGAGTAAATTTTTATTTGTACAATTTTATAATTCTGAACAAGTAAAGGGATTGAAACATGAGCTTAACTACAACTTTAGTTATTAAATATGGATGGGGCTAGTGGTTAAATCTAGCTTACATATATAAAATTTGCTCCGTAAACCAAAGTTAACTTGTAGTTGTTTGGAGCAATCCATCTCAAACATTTATTTCACTGATAACAAAACTGTAACATTCTTGTTAGTGCCATAATAATATTTGATATCGATATTGGGATCGCTACTCGTTTCATAGATTGAGACGTCTGCTGAGCCAATTATTATTATATTTTTTTATCTTAAAAAATTTCCAATTTTTTATAAAATTTTCAACCGAATATAGTAACGAGAAATATGGATTTTT
>JAQGAS010001389.1:0-20219 GCA_034686365.1 Pachymerium ferrugineum | reverse complement strand
ACCAATTTATTCAACGCATTAGCAACTTTATGGTTTTCCATTCCAATTGAGTCGTTTTGAGTTGCCAGTGATCTGTAATGTTTTAGTCGTTATATTTATTTTAGGGTTAAAGTGTTTTATTTCTCTACTTGACATCTTACCGAATTTGATTGGATTTATTGAGAACGTGTTGTAAAATGATTTTCCTATTTGTTGCATTGTATTTATTAGAGGAGAGAAATCGTCGCATTGAAGAAAATTTTGAAAGTCTTCGACCATGCCATGTAAACCGCAGGATAGATGCCATCTTTACCAAACCAGTCTGCAACGAAAATAGTAAAATTAATAAAATTTTAAAACTTTCATTTGACCCATGACCTCAATTTACTTATCCCTCTCTTTTATCAAGGACTAGGCACTTAAGTCTACCCTTTGCATTCCTTGCTTTTGTGGTCTTATCTCCCACTTTGAAGGGCTCGGCCAGATGTCACTCAGGTGGCCACAATCCTGTATGCTGTTCCCATTTCTGTTCTCATTGAAAGCAGCAACATGAATGTGGCCAATACCTTGTCTTGTGCAAAATTCCATTTAATGACCACAAATGGAAAGATGAGACCATAAAAGCAAGAAAATTCTAATTCACTCATGCTCAAGTATTAAACAACACTAATCTACATATGACGAAGATAAAAATAAACAAAATAATCGCTAAAATTTCATTCCTAACACATTAGTCAATACTTACGACAAATTGAATTTCTAAACTCTTCAATTTCAATGATGAAATAAATTAGTTTAATTTCCTCTTTTCGCCTTCATGAAAATAAATAAAAAAGTAATAATTAAGAAATAAACTCGACATAATAAGTTAATTTCCTAGCAGTTATTTCTAGTTTACGTTTCTTTACGAGATGTACATAAACTATGACTATATACCTCAATAAAAATATAATCCGATCATTTCGTAGCCACCAACCTTGAGTAGTTTTAGTTTGTTCTGATCTAAAGCTGGAACTTGTGTTTTCGATGAACCACGAACACGATGTATACACCCTATGTCCTTGCCCTATGTGTATGAGAGGAGTGGCAGCTGGTAGGTTTGTTCCCTTTTGTGTCTAACCCGCGCTCCGAGAGTTAATCTGTCACGTATATCGACCACTTTCAATGTGTTTAAATCTACTGCACTCATGTTGAACTATTGGATAAACGACATTAATATACAAATGATAATATGTAATTTTGGAAGTTCTTCTCGTCTGCCCCGGGGCAGAATCGCTACCATTGGTTTTTTAATCGGATGTGGTGCTGACACCTAGTGACGATGTTTGAAAACTAATTCTAGAGGAGCGGGAAATTTAAATCTCTAATACCTGAATTTATTTGGTAAAAATTTTAAACAAAAACCCTGAAACTCGTTAATTTCCGCAAATACAATATTCATTTATTTAAAAAAAGCAACTCAGCCCTACAGTAGAGATTCACATCTTATGAAGAAAATGTTTAATGCTTGTGAAAATAAAAAATTTTAAACGAATACAAAATAAGATTCAATTCATGCGACCATTTGACTGCCTTGATTTTTCATACGCCTAAATTTATTTCTATCAGTTCACTTAAAAATTCATGGATGTCATCTATGTTACTTGCTATTGCTTTTGCTGTACTAAAATCTTTAGGATAACCGTTTGCATTCAATATTATTTCCAGAAGATCTCGCCAGTCTGTATCCATCCTTATGTACTCAATCCACAATTTGTTTCGTTCGTCTGGATTGTGCGCTTCAATTTCCCTTTGCTTCCTCTTCAGTTCTTTAGCTACTCTCGCATAATCTCGACACCTTCCAACAACAAGCCTTGACATCAAAAGTGTCTTGTGCGCTTCAAGTTCCGTAATGTGAGCTTCAAGTTCCCTTTGCTTCCTCTTCAGTTCTTTAGCGACTCTCGTATAATCTCTACGTCTTTGTTCGTCATTTAACTCCATTGAACCTCTATTTAATAATAAGAAATAATCAAAACATAAATTCAGCTGCATGTGTTAATTTAGGCCTAGCGAAAATATCAAATTCCGAAAAAAAAAACTCCTAAAACCACTAATACAAGAATTTTATAGTTTGTTACCTTGAATAGGCGTTCTGCAACCTGTGTGTGCTGCAACTTGTCACAACTTGTCACAACTTTGTGTTGAACACGGACACGGTGTTTACCATGTGGGTTCAGTTTTGACAGAAGCGCTACGTGTGTACCATGTGGGATCAGTTTTGGCATTGGTTGCAGATGAGCTACGTCATGACACTCTTAATTACCGGTGTGGTGGCGCCATCTATTGACTAACATATTAACTAAATTAATGACAACTCTAATTGCAGTCTGTTAACCTTCACTCACGAAAAAAAATTCAATAAAAATAAAATAATAAAAAATAGGACAAATTAAAAAAAAATAAAACAAAAAAAGACATTACAAAATTTAATTTAATAAAAAAATGGACTACACTTGATAATTTTTTAACATTTGTGACTTTTTCTCAATTGATTACATTATTTTATCATCGGTTCAGTACCGATTTCGCATAATACGGATGAGATACGAAAACATGGCCGATGCGAAAAAAAGGAGCTGATGAAGAAGCGGAGAATTATTAATTATTTATTATTAATTTTCGCGTATGTTTTGAATAAATTACATCTTTTGAAAAAAATTGGTTAATACTTATCAAATATACAAAATAAACTTGAATAAACTTGAATAAACTTGAAATGGACATGAGACTTGACATTATAATCTACCGTAATTTTTAATTTGCCTAACTTTAGGCTAATATTAGGCCTAATTCCAACAATTTACCTAAAAATTTATGGATGTCATCTATGTTACTCGCTATTGCTTTTGCTGAACTAAAGTCTTTGGTATAATTATTTGCAGTTAATATTGTTACAAGAAGACTTCGCCAGTCCTCATCCTCATCGATGTACTTAACCCATAATTCGTTTCGAATAGTTGAATTAATAAAGTCTTTGATATAATTATTTCCAGGTTCAAGAAGACGTCGAAAGTCCACATTTGAATCGATTTTAACCCTTAATTCGTTTCGAATAAGTGGTACACGTGCTTCAATTTCAATTTTATGCTCCATGAGTATGTCAGCTACTCTTCTATAATCTAAACACCTTTCAGCACTACGCCTACATTTCAATATTTTTAACTCAAGCTCTAGCATATTCTTTTCCAGTCGCAGAGTTTCTAGGGCTCGTAATTGGTCCGATTTGATTGAGATCGTTGACCGCTGCCAGCAAGCCGAATATACTGACCACCAACCATCCATACTATCCAAATCTAAAAAAATTCATACCACTTTTAAAATTTGTGAGGTAATAAAATTGTATTTATTTTACCTAAGTATCGTCCGTAGTCCTCAAAACGGGCCACAAGAGCTCCCGTGTTCGGTTGAGATGTGATGTCATCAATGGCCACATCATTTACACTGGCGCAAACCAACATAGCAGGAACGATGGCATCAGCAGCAGCGTCATGCTTCTGGATGGAGATGGTAATTGATGGATGACGTTTACGGAGAGTACTCACTAATAAAGTGGCAGCGCTAGGTTTGAGCAATCCGGCCATGTCCTAACAAAGTTCAATTATCAATCGTATCAATTTGTAATTAATCACAATCAACGCACATTAAAAAAAAACTTGTCATTGAATTGAACAATATGTGGGTGAAAATAAAGTAAAATCCACCAAACTTACTTTAATCACCAGAAATTGTGCGCCAGCTTTGATCAACTCGTCAGCAAGATTTAGATAATAATTCAGATCATATTCTGTTTGAGATGGATCGGACACATCGCCCATGTACGAGATTGCAGCTTCCACTATTCCACCAGTATTACCAGCAGCTTCTAATCCCAATAATAAATTAGGGAGAGAATTACGCGAATCAAATACACGGAAAATGTTCATTCCACATTCACCAGCCAATTGACAAAACCTAAAGACGTAAAAGTTTATTAACTTCCAACTATAAATATCATTTTTTGGTCTTACTTATGGATAAACTCATGAGGATAAGGCCTCGACTTATCTGCCTCTTCCAACACCATCTGAAATGGAATATTGGGAATAAATTTTCGCAACATTTCCAATCTGTCCCACGATAAACTTTTGACAAAACGTATCGATCCATTAAATTTTGAACCTGGAATGAAATTTAAAAAATGTTTTACTATTTTAATTTCTTGATATAAAAAAATGTAAAAATGACCTGCACAGTTGTCCAAATTATCAACATCATTCAAATTATTTGCAACGGACGGGGAAATATTTAATAAATCAAAATCCAGGTTTTTAATATATGAATGATCACGGCTGTCCAAATTAGCAAAAACATTCGAACTACTTGCAACGTCCCGGGAATTATTTGATAAATCAATTATCAGGTTCATGATATCTGATTCATTCGGAAAACCAGGAGATTTACAAGGTGGTATTTTGTCCGTTAATAAATATCCCTCGTATTTTTTTTCGGCTTTTGATGGATTTTTGGCCTCGGAATTTCCCAACTCTTCATTTCTATCCTCGGCGACCTAAAACCCATTAAAAAATGTCAATATTTATAGAAAATAAAATATTTAATCAACCAAAATAAAAACTTACAGCATTATATCTACGCGTTTTTATTTGAAGTGATACTCTCATTTTTGTTTCAATTTTTTCCATAAGCATTCTAGCATCTGTGAATTTTAACTCTCTTCTTAAAGCCATCACCTCTTTTTGCAAAATTCCAATTTGTTTTTCCAGTAAATTCTTCTCTAAAATTAGAATTGAAATTGGTTAGTTTAGTTATCTTTTCCTTGTTGATTAAAAGGTTTAAGTCAGAATTATCTAAAACTTTTTTATTTACGTTAATAACGTAAATTGTAAATACCGTAAAAATAAAATAAACTTAAGAAAATTTTAAACTTTTGAAAATCAAAACCAAATTACAATTTTTTTTTCATATATTTGGTTCGAATTTTTTAATTTACCCTCCGTTGGTTCATCTCCTTGCGACTCGTTTTCATTTTTTTTTGCCACTTCTTCCGTTTTGTTATCGTTCGACCAGTTAGACATAGACGCCATCCTTAAACAACCTGCAACGAAAAAAGTAATTTAGTAAAAATCTACTTCACTCGTGCTCCAGTACTAAACTACACTAATACACAAATGACAACATTTCAATGACGAAAAAAATTGCTTAATTTCCTCTTTTCGTCTTCATGAAAATAAATTAATTAATTTCCTAGCAGTTACTTCTAGTTCACGTACGTCTGCGTTTCTTTACGACATGTACATAAACCAAGCTTCGAAGAATGTACCTCAATATAACGTAGTTACTAACCTTTAGTTTGTTCTTTTAGAAGAGAAGAAGAATAAACCTTTGATCTGATCAAAACGGCAACCTTGGACGAACACTTACAAGTGTTCGTCCAAGCTGCAAGTTGTCGCAACACGCGTACACGGTGCATTCCACGTGTGTTATTCCAAGGAGTCGTATGCGTTATTCTGTGCCTGTGCCAAGTGGGTTCAGGTAGTTCATATTTGGCAGAATCGCTACTATTGGTCGCAGTTTTCACAATGAGCGACGTCATTTGGGGTGCTGACACCTAGTGACGATGTTTGGAAACTAATTCTAGAGGAGCGGAAAATTTAAATCTCTAACACCTGAATTTATTTGGTAAAAATTTTAAACAAAAACCCTGAAACTCGTTAATTTCCGCAAATACAATATTCATTTATTTAGAAAAAGCAACTCAGCCCTACAGTAGAGATTCACATCTTATGAAAAAAATTTTTAATGCTAGTGAAAATAAGAAATTTTAAACGAATACAAAACAACATTCAATTCATAAGACCATTTGACTGCCTTGATTTTTCATTTGCTTAAATTTATTTCTATCAGTTCAGTTAAAAATTCGTGGATGTGATCTATGTTACTCACTATTGCTTTTGCTGTACTAAAATCTTTAGGATAACCATTTGCTCGCAATATTGTTTCCAGAAGATGTCGCCAGTCTGTATCCATCCTAATGTACGCAATCCACAATTCGGTTCGTTCATCTGGATTGTGCGCTTCAATTTTCCTTTGCTTCCTCTTCAGTTCTTTAGCTACTTTCGCATAATCTCGACACCTTTCAACAACAAGCCTTGACTTCAAGAGTGCATTGTGCGCTGCAAGTTTCATTATTTTTCTCTTCAGTTCTTCACAATCCCCACACATTGGATGAGCAAGCATTGACCTCACGAATGGTGACGAATGGGGATTCTCGGCATTAGATTTTATACCTGGAATAAAATTTTTAAAAATATTTTAGTATTTTAATTTTTTGTACGAAAACTATTTAAAAATTACCTCCGCTGTTCTCCAAATTGTCAACATCATTAAAATTACGTGCCGCTTCTGTTAAAGCTTTAGGTTCGGCGTCTCCCGTCTCACTACGTCTTTGTTCGTCACTTAATTCCATTGAACCTCTATAAGAAAATAAAAATCAAAACAAACTCAGCGGCATGTGTTAATTTAGGCCTAGCAAAAATATCAAATTCCGACAAAAAAAAAAACCCCCGTACAAAACCACCGTGAAACCATTTAAAAATGTTTTGCAAACATTAATAACAAAATTTTGTAGTTAGTTACCTTGAATAGTCTTAGTTTGATCTTGATTTAGTGCATTCTGAAACCAGTGTGTGTACTGCAACTTGTCCCAAATTGTGTTGTACACGGTAATCGTAATCGGTGTGTACAACATGTGGCTTGGCTTCAGTTTTGGCAGAATCGCTACCATTGGTTGCAGTTTTCCACAATGAGTGGCGTCATTTAGAGTAGGCGCTACGTGCTACGATCATTAGTTGTGACGTAGTTAAACAACATGGGAAAAAAAGGCAGCTGATGAAGAAGCGGAATTTTTATAAGAAGAAGAATAAATATTTATAAAATGCTACTGTTGAATAAATTCACATCTTTTGAAAAAAAAATTTTATTACTTATACAAAATTTTAAACAAATACAAAAAAACTTAAATTAGTTGTACCATGAGACTGACATTTGATTTTTCATTTACCTAATTTTGCTTCTAACAGTTTATTCAAAAATTCATGAATGTCATCTATGTTACTCGCTATTGATTTTGCTGAACTGAAGTCTTTGGTATAATTATTTGCAGATAATATTGTTTCAAGAAGATCTCGCCAGTCACCATCTGCATCAATGTGCTCAACCCACAATTTGGTTCGTCTGTGTGATCCACGTGCTTCAATTTCCATTTTATGCTCAATGAGGATGTCAACTACTCTAGTATAATCCAAACACCTTTCGGCATTACCCCTACATTTCAATATTTGTAACTCGAGCTCTAGCATGTTCTTTTCCAGGCGCAGACATTCTATAGCTCGTAATTGGACTGATTTCGGCTGCCAGGAAGCCGAATACACAGACCACTAACCATCCATAGTATCCAAATCTAAAAAAAAAATCCATACAACATTTAAGATTCGTGAGGTAATAAAATTGTGTGTTTTTTTTTTTTTTTACCTAAGTATCGTCCGTAGTCTTCAAAACTGGCCACAAGAGCTCCCGTGTTCGGTTGAGATGTGATGTCATCAATGGCCACATCATTTACACTGGCGCAAACCAACATAGCAGGAACGATGGCATCAGCAGCAGCGTCATGCTTCTGGATGTAGATGGTAATTGGATGACGTTTACGGAGTGTACTCACTAACAGAGTGGCAGCGCTGGGTTTGAGCAATCCGGCCATGTCCTAACAAAGTTCAATTATCATTAACTCAATTGTAATTAAAAACTATCAAAATAAAAGAGTAACTGTCTAAATTACATTCAAATTTCATTCACCAATCGCAATCAACGCACATTAAAAAAAACAACTTGTCATTGGTAGAGAAAATTTGCGACATGTTATTAAATTGAACAATTTGGGGGTGAAAATAAAGTAAAATCCACCAAACTTACTTTAATCACCAGAAATTGTGCGCCAGCTTTGACCAACTCGTCAGCAAGATGGAGGTAATAATTCAGATCATATTCTCTTTGAGATGGATCCATATACGAGATTGCAGCTTCCACCATTCCACCAGCATTACTAGCAGCTTCCATTCCCAATATTAAATTAGGGAGAGAATTACGCAAATCAAATACACGGAAAATGTCCATTCCACATGTAACAGCCAATTGACAAAACCTAAAGACATAAAATTTATTAACTTCCAACTATAAACAACATTTTTTGGTCTTACTTATGGACAAACTCATGAGGATAAGGCCTCGACTTGTTTGCTTCTTCCAACACCATCTGAAATGGAATATTGGGAATAAATTTTCGCAATATTTCTAATCTGTCCCACGATAAATTGTTGACAAAACGTATCGATCCATTAAATTTTGAACCTGGAATAAAATTGAAAAAAATGTTTTAGTATTTTAATTTCTTTATATGAAAAAATGTAAAAATCACCTGCACAGTTGTCCAAATTATCAACATCATTCAAATTATTTGCAACGGACGGGGAAATATTCAATAAATCAAAATTCAGGTTTTTGATATTCGATTCATCCCCAAAACCAGGAGATTTACAAGGTGGTATTTTGTCCATTAATAAAGATCCCTCGTATTTTTTTTTGGCTTTTGATGGATTTTTGGCCTCGGAATTTCCCAACTCTTCACTTCTATCGTCGGCGACCTAAAACCCATTAAAAAATGTTAATATTTATAGAAAATAAAATATTTAATTAACTAAAATAAAAACTTACAGCATTATAACTTCGACGCGTTTTCCATTGAAGTGATGCTCTCATTTTTGTTTCGATTTTTTCGATAAGCATTCTACTATCCATAGCTTCTAACTCTCTTCTTAAAGCCGTCTTCGCTTCTTGCAAAATTCCAATTTGTTTTTCCAGTAAATTCTTCTCTAAAATTAGAATTGAAATTGGTTAGTTATCATTTCTTAGTTGATAAGTCAGAATTATCTGCAAAAATGACAAAACTCGAAAACTTTGTCACGTCCCGGGCGTCCGAACCCGGTTAAAATGACACTAGACCTGAAGTTACGCAATGGGCGCTGTTGCAGGCCGCACGACCGCGGAACATACAAGGCGCCACACGTACGTTGCCTCCTCGGTCGTGCTTCAACTTTAGCAAACGTAATTTATAAAGAAATGCAGAATGCAGAAACCCTTGTAATACAGGGCCCATACGAGGGAAGGGGCAGTGGAGATTATTCACAACCCCAAGAATATTCTAAAAAAAAAAGGGGGGGGGGGGTATAAAAATTTAAATTAAGGCAGGCGGGCTGGAACGTGAAAACTTATTAACGTAAATTTGAAAATAACGTAAAAAATTCAGTAAAATCTAAAATTTTGAAAATCAAAACCAAGTTACAATTTTTTTTCCATATATTTGGTTCCCACTTTTTAATTTACCTTCAGTTGGTTGATCTCCTTGCGATTCCTTTTTATTTTTTTTCGCCACTTCTTCCGTTTTGTTATCGTTCGACTTTTCCTCGGCAATATCGTTGCTTTCTACACGCCATTTAGGTCGAGTCTTTCGTGGTCGAGTACGGGATTTTTTTACCTTACTCTCACCAAGGAGGACATTAGCAAGAGCTGTCCACTCCGTCTCACTAATTTCCTTGCGCTCACTCCCGGATGGAAATTGATGTCGTCTTTCCGTCTCATTACGCCTTTGTTCGTCACTTGACTCCATTGAATCTGTTTGAAAAAACAAATAATCAAAATATAAACTCAATGTCAGCGGCATATATTAATTTAGGCCTAGCGAAAATATCAAATTCCGAAAAAAAAACCTCCTACAACCAAGGAGGTTAATTCTTCTTAACCTCCTTGCTAAAACCACCTTGAAACCATTTAAAAATGTTTCAATAACTTATAAGAATGAAAATAACGCGTTAATACAAGAATTTTGTACTTACTTACCTTGAATATTCTTAGTTGATCTTGATTTAGTGCGTTCTGCAACCAGTGCTTGTCCGTGTGGGCTGGTGACTGCTCGTGCTGTAACTTGTCACAACATGCGTACACGGTGTATACCACGTGGGTTCAATTTTGGCAGATTTGCTACCATTGGTCCACAATGAGGTACGTCATTTGTGGTGCTGACACCTAGTGACGACGTTTGGGAACTAATTCTGGAGGAGGAGCGGAAAATTTCTATCTCTAATACAATACCTGAATTTATTATAATTTGTAAGGAAAATTTAAACAAAAAACCCTGAAACTCATAATTTCCGCAAATACAATATTCATTTATTTAGAAAAAGCAACTCAGCCCTACAGTAGAGATTCACATCTTATGAAGAAAATGTTTAATGCTTGTGAAAATAAAAAATTTTAAACGAATACAAAATAACATTCAATTCATGCGATCACTCGACTGCCTAGATTTTTCATACGCCTAAATTTATTTCTATCAGTTCAGTTAAAAATTCATGGATGTCATCTATGTTACTTGCTATTGCTTTCGCTGTACTAAAATCTTTAGGATAACCGTTTGCACTCAATATTATTTCCAGAAGATCTCGCCAGTCTGTATCCATCCTTATGTACTCAATCCACAATTTGTTTCGTTCATCTGGATTGTGCGCTTCAATTTCCCTTTGCTTCCTCTTCAGTTCTTTAGCTACTTTCGCATAATCTTGACACCTTACAGCAACAAGCCTTGACTCCAAGAGTGTCTTGTGAGCTTCAAGTTCCGTAATGCGAGCTTCAAGTTCCGACTTGTGAGCTTCAAGTTCCCTTTGCTTCCTCTTCAGTTCTTTAGCGACTCTCGTATAATCTCTAATACGTCTTTGTTCGTCATTTAACTCCATTGAACCTCTATTTAAGAAAAAGAAATAATCAAAACATAAATTCAGCTGCATGTGTTAATTTAGGCCTAGCGAAAATATCAAATTCCGAAAAAAAAACCTCCGAAAACCACTAATACAAGAATTTTATAGTTTGTTACCTTGAATAGTCTTAGTTTGATCTTGATTTAGTCCGTTCTGCAACCAGTGCTTGTCCGTGTGGGCTGGGCTGGTGACTGCACGTGCTGCAACTTGTCACAACATGCGTACACAGTGTATACCACGTGGGTTCAATTTTGAATTTTGGCAGATTTGCTACCATTGGTCCGCAATGAGGTACGTCATTTGTGGTGCTGACACCTAGTGACGATGTTTGTGAACTAATTCTGGAGGAGGAGCGGAAAATTTCTATCTCTAACACCTGAATTTATTATAAAAAAAATTAAAAAAAAACCCAGAAACTCGTTAATTTCCGCAAATACAATATTCATTTATTTAGAAAAAGCAACTCAGCCCCACAGTAGAGATTTATAACAACAGAAAAAATGTAAACATTTGGATGAGAAAATAAAATAAACCACAAAAATAATTTGAAGTTGACAAATTCATAAACCTTCAAAAATTTTGGAAGACTTATAACAACCAAATAAAATGTACACCGTATCCGAATATGAGATTTAAAAAAATAAAAACAAAAAATTTTTTATATTACAAAATAATTTGCACAACCACAAAAATTAAAAAAAATTTCTACATAGCTTCATGATTGTCTCCACTACTTAAGATTAAAATTCCACATTTTTCATCATTAAAAATGACCTATTATTAGAAAAAAAAAATTCTTTTGTAAAGTGCTATTAATGTATATATTTTATAAAAACAGATACACACAAAAAAATGTGTTTATAGTATTAAACACTTATTTTGATAAAATCTCAAATACTTAACATCTAAAATGAATAAAATTTAAGTTAAAAAAAATTTTCCAAGTCCTAAAAGTGGAAAGAATCTTTTACCTGAAGCGTTTTTGAGTGTAATTTCAAACCCACGACAAAGCTCTCTCCTCATTGGCCCATTTCCTAATGACGCAACAATGAGAAGATATTGCAAATGGCCGACAAATTTCAAACCACACTCACTACAATTGAAAATTTTAAACTCGCATCGAAGTGTACTAATCAAACGGCTACATTTTCACAACAAGTAAAATGTAAATAGGAACGAGATTATTTAATAACAAAACAAAAAGAAGCAGATCCATAAACCTTTCAAAAATTAAAAAAAAAGAAAAATTGTGACCATTAATTAGGCAACTTTTAAGTTGACACAAAAATAGTGATGATGAACTTGGAATTGAGATGTAACAAGAATTGAATTAAATTCTATTTTTATATAAAATTTATGAGATGAGATGAATCAGTATTCCAACAGGAAGAATTCATTTTCTTTTTTTTTTCTCGTTAACAACCCAAACTGTACAACATTTTGTAAAAATAGTTTCATTGCTCGTTGTAGAAGAAGTAGATGTTTATAAAGATAAGACTCTCACTTTATAGAACAAGTTAAAATTGTTTTTAAGTAGATTAATCAACTTTATAAATATTTTTAAATGCAATTTGGCTAAAAACCATTTGACGTCAGAAGTTAAACTTGTCACAAATAAAATAAAATTGGTTCAGTGGTCCATAAATTATTGATTGCCAAAACTGACCGGTATTGAACGCAACCTAGTGTTCACATTGAAGTGATGAATTATGGGGTAGGGGATAAATAGGGTGGAAGTAACCCCAAAGTTCAGTTGTAGACTGAAAGTGTTACAGCAAATCTGTTCCCTCCCAATTACTTCTAAGATACTTCTAATGTGAACAGGTGTGAACCTAGTTTAACCGAAAAAAGTAATACTGTTACAAATCGCCATCAACAAGAGTACGATAGCAAATCTTTATCATTCAATTAATCATTGCTTTGCAATTATTTCTACGGTACTTCTGATGTGAACAGGTGTGAACCTAGCTTAACTAAAAAAAGAGAAAAGTACTGCTGTACAAATCGCCATCTTCAAAAGTATGATTGCGAATTTTTATCATTCAATTAGTCATTGCTTTACAATTACTTCTACGATACTTCTAATATGAACTGGTGTGAATCAACAGAAGCAAGAAGCAATAAAAGTAATGCTGTTGCACATCACCATCTACTATGAATAGCAAATCTACATCAGCCAATTAGAAATCATTGCTTTACACTACTTCTAATGTGAACACAGGTGTGAACATAGCTTAACGAAGAAAAAGTGGAAAGACAATCGCCATCTGTAGTCAACATTTTATATGACAATTTCATTTTGGACCTTCTCTTTTACAAATCTATATGACCCGAATTAATCTTGTTCCAAGTGAGAATCCACTTTAAACTGGAATGAGACTTACTAGTAAAAATTGACAAATAAAAAGCCTTTCTATACCTCCCCCTTTACCCAAAAATAACTTTTTACAACCATAAAAGTGCAAATTATTGGATGGAATGTGCAATCAATGTGCCATTAAAACTCCAAAAACAAAATTTGATTGTCACCAATAATGTTATAAATTTTACCAAAAAAAAAAAAAAATGAAAACAAAACAATTCTGTGATGTCATCAAATTTCAAAAAAAAAAAAAAATATTATTATATCATAAAAAATTAATTTTTTTCTTTCCTTTAAATTTTGGCACATGATAGCTGTTAAGAACTTTCTCCATTCCAAATTGCATACAAAAACCTTATTATTATAATTATTGTTATTGATAGAATAACACATTCTGTGCATCTATACGACAAGGCAAATGTTTTTTTCTTTTCTTTTTTTTACTTAAATTTATAGCAAGCGATGAGTAGAAAGAGAAGATAAGTAGCAAAAAGGCAAAAAGATTGTTGAAGCTGCTCGTGAAGAAACGTCATCTGTCATAACCGAACTCGGCATTCTTCACTTTCAGTGTTTGCATGTCCGTTGTCTAATGCGTGTTCTTTGCGGAACTGTTCCCAGCGCGCATCGTCAGATTCGTGCGTCAGATAACGCTGACCTACCTGGCGTTCCAGATTGCGAAGATCACACCACGTGTCGTAATCCTTGGTTTTAAAAAAGAAAAAAAAGGAATTAATGAATCATTCTGAAATATTTTAAATTTTCAAGATTTGAGATTTTGAATCTTCAAAAATTTTGAAATCTTCAAAATTTGAGATTTTGAGTCTTCAAAAATTTTGAAATCTTAAAAATTTGAGATTTTTAGTCTTCAAAAATTTTGAAATCTTAAAAATTTGAGATTTTTAGTCTTCAAAAATTTTGAAATCTTATAAATTTGAGATTTTTTAATCAATAAATTTGAAATTTTTAAATCTTCAAGATTTTTAAATCTATAAATTTGAAATTTTTAAATCTTCAAGACTTGAAAATTCTAAATTTTTCAAAGTTCTAAAGCAATTTGAAATATTGAAAGATTTTTGGATTTCAAGTTTTGGGATTCACCTATAAAAGTAAACGATCTGAGATTCAAAATAAATGACATTCAGATTCACAGATTCTAAATCCTCAACACTTTTTTTTAAAATCAGCATTATTACTTCATTAAAAACATGGAAGTAAGAAGTTCTTCTTACCTCCATGGTTATAAAAGTGGTCATATTTACGCTACAGTTCACATTGGGTCACACTGCAGTAGCACAGAAAGTAACAACAAACATTCCGTATCCCCTAAAAACAACTTGTTTTTTTCCCCAGGAAGTGTGAACCCTACACACTTCAACATGGAGTTTAACTCTGTACCTGCAGCCAGTTATGTGAAAGAGATTTATCAACTGACAAACGTATTTTCGTCTTCACTTGTAGTAGACTATTGATGATGTCAATAGCTAAAAAAGAAAAAAAAATAAATTTTAAATTTCAACACTAGGCGTCTCACTTTACCTTCAGGTGAGATTTCTTTCCACGGATTTGGAGGATACATAAAAGCAGCATTTTGTATTTGATCATTGATATCTTCATCTTCATTAAAAGGAAACGTGCCGCTCAAACTAACGTAAATAATCACCCCAACAGACCACATATCTAAAGATCTATTATATCCTTTGTTGCGTAACACTTCAGGTGCTATAAAACAACATTTGAAAAAATTTCAATTCAACCACCAATTCCATACACACTCACCTAAGTATGCCGGTGTTCCAACAACTGATCGTCGAAATGACTTCTCCCCAATTATACGAGCAAAGCCAAAATCACAGAGTTTGACCTACAAAAAATTACACTATTAGTCACTTTAATTGATGAAACCATTCAACTATTAAAGGGTCGTTTATTTACAAAAAGACCAAAGTTGAGTAGTCAAACCCGTCGTTATTTCGGTTATAGTGTCACCACTACGAAGTGTCATCAACTTGACTAGTCCCTAACTCTACGGGTTTTATAATAGTTGTGTTCATGTTTAAGTTTTTTCAAGTGAACAAATTTTTTAACGGTAAGTTCATCTCTCAACTATGAAGTACCACATCTTGGTCAGTGAATATACATACTTGCGGGTAATCGCTTTTGGAGGATAGCAGTACATTTTCTGGCTTCAAATCGCAGTGAACTATGTTATTTGAATGAAGATGTTTCAAAGCTAATAAAATCTAAAAAGAAAAAAAAAATCTTATTAAAAATTCTTGTTTTTTTCAACCACGAACACGAGGACATGACACTCCGGTCGAACGTTGATGGGCCGCTGTTTGTACAATCTCTTGCCAGATGGCAGGTATGTAACAATTCCGCCATCTTTCCCAAACATGTTTTGCACAAAAACAATATAAAATAATGACGAGTAATGTCCACACCCAATAACATCAATTTAATGACGTCTTAAACTAAAGTCACCATCGTAACACAGAATTTATTTTCCCAGAAACCTGCGCAATTCCATCCCACAATGCTACGCGGTTTAGCAAACGGACAGAAGTGTCATGTTCTTGTTTCGGTATATTGTGTTCGTGTTTAAACGTACTTGCGATATGAGGAATTTTGTTATCCGCTCTGACAATCGTCCTTTTTCACTATTCAATATCATTTCCAACATGTCTCCTTTTAATTTTTCCATTACAACAAAAATCTATAAAAAAAATTGTATTAAAACCATTATGAGATATTAAAATGTAGGGATCTTACCCTTTCAGGAGTCTCAAACATTTTCTCCAGATTTACCACACCAGGATGATGAATATTCTAAATAAAACATTTGAAAATGGTAAGTTGATATTAAAATACAAATTCTGAAATAATTTACTTGTAAAATTGATACTTCATTCTTCAACTGTGCTTCTTGCTTAGTGGGAAACCGCAATTTATCAATCACTTTGATCGCAACATTCCGTTTCGTCTTCCTATGCACACCTTGCAAGTTATAAAACCAGAAATTAATAAAAAAAAAACGAAACACATTAATAAACCCAAACATACCTCCGTACACAATCCCAAATTGTCCAGATCCTAAAACTTCATCTGGAAATATTTGATATAACTGACTAATATCAGTTCCCTGCTCAACTTTATCAGGATCTTGATCGGGTTCTAATAAAACAATCACCTTTTACTATTACCCAAAATGGCCGCGCCCATAAACAAACTTACGTTGAACGGTGACACTCGTATTAGGCTGCGATGCAACAGGCATAAGTGCCTGTCTTATAGCGTGTTCCCAACTCTTGGCTAAATGTTCACCAATCCCACTCGCCGGTGACGCCACTATAAACTGCCCGTCCTCCTTTTGGCCGAATTCGCCCACGTAATAATCCACGTTAGTTGTGCGTATTTCAAAACAGTGCAAACTCCTACTTGCGCCTCCTTCAGATATAAGTGGCGCTTTGGCAGTTTCAACAGCTAAAATTTCAGACAACGGAATCTCCTACGATACCATAAAAATTTTATAAAATAAACCATTCTAAATTTAAAATATAAAACCTTGTAATATTTCTTTCCATTTTCACTCTGAAACATTGTGATACTTTTTGTATCTAATCTCCAAAAATGCCTTTTTCTCTACCAAAATAAAAAAAAAAAATTAAAAATATGAATAAAATATTATTTAACAAAAAAATTTCTTATTACTTACAACATTATCTTTATTTGTATAATGAATCATCCAGCCTTCTTTAACAATATTGGAACCTTTCCTTTTAGTATGTCGAACAGACTGAACTATCCTCATCAATGGAATGTTACTACTCGTCTGTGGACTACAAATAGACGGAAAAAAATATTAAAAATAAAATGACAACAAATTGCAAAATAATTAATTCACTTAAACCTGATGGCTCTATTTTTGCCATCCTCATCTTGACTATCTATCCCACCCATATCAGCAGTTGCATCTTGACTTCCTGTTCGTTCAGATCCTTCACTATCCGACTCTTCTTCCATAGTTTCACGCTCATTCGTGTCCGTCTCCGAGTTCTCTGCGTACGAATTTTCTTCATAAGACGTTTCTAAAAATAATTTCCATTTTAATTAATATTAAAAATTTTTATTTTACATAAAAAGAAAAAAAAAAAAAAAAAAAGAAAACGACTAAAAACTATTAACAGGATAAAAAGGCCAAGTTTGAAGGGGGGAATGGAAAACGAGAAATACAAATAAACAGATGATTGGGAAAAAAAAACGCAGGTTGTTAAATTTTTGGTAAACTATCTATTGAAATGTAAAATATTCTTAGCCTTCATTTATGTGCAATTCGCGGGTGAAGAATTTAATAAAAAAAAATAAAAAAAAATAAAGATGATGAAGGTGCAGTGAGACGAAAGATGTGAAAAGACGGGCTACAAAGAAGTTGTTTTGTTTGATGTGTTGCATCGCAGAATTGCACGTGACCACAAATTGCGTTTCTCACTTTTTACCTTCATCTGTCAAATTTTCGTAGAAGATAGCCCCCACGAACTTGACCGTCCGTGGAGAACTCTGCGCGGAGTGCCTACCTCCTCCGGGCTCCCGAGGTGCTTCGCCCTGACAGTCCTTTGGCAGTTTGCACGCACATTTCTTGTGTACATTGAATTTGCAATCTGTAATTGTCAAAAGTTTAAAATAAGAATTGTGGTGAGTTCACACTTGTTCACACTCAACGTAATTGAGTTGAATTGTAACTGAAGAGAACTTGCTTTACTGTAAAAACTTTGCATTACAAAGTCCTAATGCCCTTAACTGTAAAGTTGAACAGAGTTTTAAGTCATTAGGGGTCAAGCGTTAAACAAGCCCAATTGAAAGTTAGTTAAGAGTTAATCTTTGTTTGATTCAATTTTGAATGTCAACTAGATGTCATTTAATTGTCTAATTTGAATTTTAAAGGTTTAAATTAACTTGATTAACCTAAACTAGCCATAAGTAATGGTTGGTAATTTAAAGTTAACACGGCTAGTTTGAATACAGAATCTTTAAGCATCCATAACTTCATGCAGGGTTAGTTAATAAACTAGCCAAACAAATTATAGGTCAGGTTAGCTCCTAACGTAATACAAACTCCTAATTATGACCACAGCTAATGCAAATACTTAGATTTGAGCCTACAACATGTAAATACTTAGCTTTGAATTTGGCTGGTTTATCAATTTAGCTAAGTCCGATTAAAAGTTAAATGGGGCTAACCAGCATTAACTTCATGATGCAGGGCTAATCTAAATCTTAAACTAGCCAAAAAATTAGGTCAGAGTTAAATATATTAACTTGAACTTAAACTAGGCTTAGTAAACAGGACCTAATTAGCCCTGTTTAAAGTTAACTGGGGCTAGAAGTAGCATTAACTTGATGAAGCAGGCTAGGCTAAATCTTAAACTAGCCAAAAATTAGGTCATAGTTAAATACATTAACTTGGACTTAAACCTGGCTTAGTTTATCAACCTAACTAGCGCCGTTTAAAGGGGCTAGCTACTACTTTATTACATTATCTTAAAATAATCCTACCTCTGCACTGCAATCCTTGCCTAAACAATCCTTTCAACAACTTCTTACAATACTGACAAATCGTCGGCTTCGTGTAAGAATGGACGGCTAAAGTGTGCGGAATTCGAATACGTCCTGCCAACTCTTTATCCACCCACGCTGGACGACCGATATTGAGCGAAGGTGACCTTCGTTCTTTAACACACGGCGACTGTCCTCCTCCACAGCTACTACCACCCCCACTATTGCTGCTTGCAGTCAGTAACTAAGAAACGACAATCAAATTCATTAAACCAAAATTGTTGACAATAAAAAGAAAAAATTTTTTACTCCAGTGTCGTCAGAGAGCGTGCTTGTGCTGCCCGTGTGGTAATTAAGAGCGTTGTTGTTGTTGTTATTGGGCGAGCTGTTCATTGGCGTAGAAGAGCGCCGTCTTTTGATGTGTGTGCAGTTGTTTGGAATTTTGTAAGCGCATCTTTTGTGGAAATTAAGACCACAACCTGTGACAAGAGAAAAATTGCTTTTCATTTAATTTGTTTGTTACTATGTTAAATTACATTTTCTTACCTTCACATTTAAGGCCTTGTTTCGTTAGTCCGAACAGCATTTCACCGCAGAAGTCACAAAACGCTGGAGTTTTATATGAATGCACAAGAAGAGAATGAGGTCTGATCTGCAGCTCATCGGAAGGGTTTCCACCTGCAAATAGTTCATTAATTTACACATATTAGTCAAATAAGAGCTAGTTATTAGAACTATCAAATTCTAGGTCATAAGCAAGAGCTAAAAATCTTTTTTTTTTTTTAAATTTGAGTACAAATGTTTGATTTACACTTAAAACATTATGGGGACAAATCTTTACCTTACATACCCCTAAGTGCTAATAGCTGTGAAATGAAGTACAATAACTAGTAAGTCTTAGTTGTAGCTATCTAACAAGTACTAGCCCTATAGAACAAATGACTAGTTTTCAAGGAAAGGGCTAGCCGCAAACAAAAGTTGCTAAACGGACAATGGGGCGATGTCGCTTAGAACAGTTCTAATAATGGCCGCAGTGTTCTAATAATGGTGGCGCGTCGGTACTGCCGCATGGAACCGGAAATGAATTCCATCCGGTAGTACCGATGCACCACCATTATTTGAACTGCGGTCATTATTAGAACTGCCGAAGCGTCATTGCCCCATTGCTAACTCTGAAGCAAGGGTTAGCCATCAAACAAACTATTCAAGAGTAATCAAGAATAGACAAATAAATATTAACCAAAGTTCTAGGTCAGGATTAAGTTGTAAGCTTAGAGCTATTCAGAAAGTTCTAACACTAGCTGCATTCAAATATTAAACTAAACTGTGGCTTAGGTGAGTTTTACAACCTGTGCACTGGCGTAACTATAAATTTGTGTAAGGTATTCAAGAATGGTTGGGGGCCCCTACCCCTACTTATAAAATTAGCA
>JAQGAS010001388.1:0-20251 GCA_034686365.1 Pachymerium ferrugineum | reverse complement strand
GGAGCTAAAAACGGGGGAGCAACTGGAGGTTATGGTGGAGCGGCTGCTGGTGGAAATGGAGCTGGAGGATACGGAGGTGGTGCTAGAAATGGAGGTTCAGCTGGTGGATATGGAGGCGCTGCTGCAGGAGGTAATGCAGCTGGAGGATACGGAGGGGGAGCAAGAAATGGAGGTGGAGCTGCTGGTTATAATGGCAATGGTGGGGGAGCTAAAAACGGGGGAGCAACTGGAGGTTATGGTGGAGCGGCTGCTGGTGGAAATGGAGCTGGAGGATACGGAGGGGGTGCTAGAAATGGAGGCTCAGCTGGTGGATATGGAGGCGCTGCTGCCAATGGAAATGGAGCTGGAGGATACGGAGGGGGTGCTAGAAATGGAGGTTCAGCTGGTGGAGCTGGTGGCTACGGTAATGGTGCCGCACAAGGAGGTTACGGAGGAGCTGCACAAAGCGGTGCTGGTGGATATGGATCTCGAAATGGAGCAGGAAGCAATGGCAATGGTCAATCAGCTGGTGCCAGATATTAAAAAAAATATCATTTCTTTCTCCATGAATAGCCATATCAAATATTTTGGAGTACAACATCTTAGAAGCAGAGAGATAATAACAAAGCCAATCATTTTCATTATCACATTCCCTTTGATTGCATTGACATCTAGTCGCTAGTTTTATCCCCATTTTCACTCTCCCCATGTCATCCCTTTATTACATTCCCTTACAGTTGAATTCCCTGAAAAGCAATCTTGCATTATTTTTTTTAAAATTCTTATACTTTTGTAAAATATTTTTATATTATTTGTGAATCAATATTTCTTTCCCTTGCTTGTTGCTTAGTAGAAAGCCAGTAGTGCAGAAATCACATGCTGAAAGAAATTCTTTTTACTGAACTCTCTCTTCTTATGAAATGTAATTTTATTTAAACTTATGTGCAATGTTGAAATAAAAATTTAATATATTTAATATTTATTTATGCTTTTTTATTTTATTTAGTTGACTACAAAACAAATATTTTACGGCGCTTCTAAAATTAAATTGAATTCAATTTCATTTTTTCACCACTAGAGCGCGCTATTTTCAAATCTAACTTGAAACCATGCAACATGTCGAATAAGATAGAGCATCCAATGCGTTTCTTTCTTCTTTAAACGAGGTCAGTGTTGTTATTGTTTTTTTAAACATCCTCATCAGTGTCGTGCAGGAAAATTTATAACTAAAACCACCTGATTCAATCAGAATTTTATCAAACAAAAAAGTGGATTACGACTCGGAATTTCATCCTCACATCTTAAGCCTCGCCTTAATCAGATAACTAGGTTAATGTTTAACGTTTTCTTTCTTTTAAGGAAAGGGTTTTGAAACTAGGCCCAACTTTTGTAATCATGGTCACAGCAGATGCGTGCAGTGATTTCATTTTTAATCATCCGACAATGTGATACTTGACTCTGAAGGTTTCTAGACCAAACTCCACCCAGACGTCCCATGCGAGTTCGTGAAAAATCGAAGCAGAACAAGTGCGCCCACTAGCTAAACACTTCCAGCGTGAAATAATAATTACGAAGTTTGAGTAAACTGTAATTTAGTATTGCGTGATGCAGCTTATTTCGTCCAGTTTTTGAATATCAGTGGGAGGATCATTTGGTTTATTGAAAAGTTGATTGAATTAGAATGGAAAGTCAATAGTTCTGAGAGTAATAAGAGAATTAATTATTTTTTTTTGTGGTTAGAATTAACCTGGTTTTTTGAATGGTTATTAGACGTTAGGTTAGATTCATTTGATCAATGACTTGCAAAAAGAGAATGATTTCATTGGTTCCATTGAAGACTACAACTTTATGTATTAATTATTATAAAATACTTTAATGAATTTTTAATCATTAATAGAAAAATGTTTCTGATCATCTTAACTCAAGACAAGCCCATCGGAGAAGTTTGCGAGAAGAGTCTAAAGAGATTCAGAAAAGTGTAGTCCACAATGAGTTCTTAAGTTTCAAATCAGAAGTTTTATTTTTAGAAATCTGGATACAGTTCCATTCATAACACGTTATTTTAATAGCGTGTAACAGGTTTAGAAAACTCTCGTCCGTGGAAGAACATGAAATCACTCTCCTGACGCACTTGTAAATTAATTATGCACCTGCTCTTCGCTCTCCTGGGCGTATTTTACATGACATCATCCGCAGGGTTAACAGGTTAAAACATTTCAGCCCTTGCAATCTTCCCAACTACTTATTAAAATGCCTGTCCAACCATGTCGCAACTTCCATGTAAAACTAATGAAGCTTATAACTCGGCTTGTACCGTAAATGTGATTCAGGAATGCATGCACTAATTTGATTTAATCTAGTTGCTTCATTAGTCACAATTTGCGAAATTAGGCTAATTTTACTCCCCTCGTTAGGCTTAATTGTAGTATAATTAACGCAATAAGAAATTATCAGATGATTTCACAAGTTGCTATGCAAAATACTAGTTTAGGTTTTTCCAGCAAAAAAAAAAAAGGAAGGAAGTGGAAGAATCTAAGAATTAAATTACAGGTTTTGAATTAAGGGTAGTTGAAAACCCCTTGAACAAAATATGGGTGAACGAATCTTTCGAATGTGGATCACACGTGGACAAAAAGTGAAAGGAATGAGTCTCACAATGGTGATTTTTATCTCAAGTCATCTCATTATGTAGTGAAAAAGTAAAAGGAAGCAATGATCATTCCCAAGGAAATACAAAAGAGATAATTTGCATTTTAGAAAAGAGTAAAAATGAATGAATGTTAAGGTCCAGTAATTTGAAGAAATGGATGAGGAGTATTTCAAGAATTGTTTTTTTTTAACTTGAAGTTTCCTTATAAAATAATGAATGTCAGTCCTGAATTTAAGAGATGGGGGAATGTTGTTGTTATAAAAAAAATTCCATTGTTTATTTACAGTGGTTGCACAATTGACCCGAATGGAACCAATGACCCAGTGATTCTTCAAACTTGACTTGAAAGTAATTATTTTTTTAATTCTTTTCTAGGGTATCTTATTCATCTGTCGCTTTGAATAAATCATCTGAGTTGCACCGATTTCTCACCAGTTGACTGCTTGGGAAGTAAAGGAACTGAATGTTAGCTGCTCGTATTCGGATGGAAAATGGATTACTTAGGGTAAAAGTACTCTCCAAAGTCGTCAAAATTTTAAAAAATGACGACCTTTTCTTGAAATAAACCTGGAAATAAAAAATATTCTGAAGATGGTACCGTTCTCAGTTAAAGCTATATAGAAATAACATTGTACTTTACTGTTGAATGGTACCATGTGTTAACCACATTTATAACTGTAGCCAAAGCGCGACATCTGGTATTTGCAGCGATTAGTGCTATTTACTCCTGTATTGAAAGCATAACGTGAGTTCCAATAGAACTGCAACAACACATTTATAAACCTGATACCAGACGTCAGGTTTGACAGCTACTGATTATCAGACGCTAATTAAAGGGGTGGCATTTTAGTTAATTTCGATGAAAGACAAAAAATGAGTGCAACTTGTCTATGATTATAATCAAAGGAAATGTCATTATTTGAATTATCACCTTAATATATAACAAGTTGCACGTAAAAAAAGCAAGGGATGCTGCTTGTCATGATTACATGCAAATTAATCTGTAGTAAAGATTTGTAAAATTTATGATTTCGTTGCTTTTACTACAGTCATTTTATTTATTTTATTAATTCTAGGTTATTTCGTAGTGGGGTTCTGTGTTTATATAGTCATTAAACTTTTTTTTTTTGGTGTGATTTTTTTTCAGATTAATAATTTGTGTTTTGACCTCCACCCTAAACGAAGTGATTTGGAAAATTTGTTGATAGGAGTGAAAAATGGAAATGTGTTTTTGGAATCTGCGATTTTGCCCTCGAGGAATTAAGGTGAGTAAAATTAGGTAATGCGGTTTCATCCCGTGGTGTCACCCTTTTGTGTCCATGGATGGCCGTTGCTTTAAAGGTTTATGGGAACGCCTAGTTAATTAAAATAAGGTTTTGAAAAATTAAAAATTCAAACCCATGCGTACTATATTGTCCTCAATAGAGGCAATTGAAATGAATTGAGGGGAAAATTGGGATAGTTGCATAACTTTGGTCATTTGTATGCACAGGGATAGGATTGATAAGTAAGCTACAACGCAGTAAAGAAAATGGAATTTATAAATTCAATTGATTTGAAGTGAAAGTGTGCGTGAAATTGCACTCTATACAAAATTTAGACACTGTTTAGGTAGCTTTCGAAATATTGTATTCTAAGGGTATTAAGAACTGTCTGAGCAAAACTAAACATTTGGGTTTTTAATAGGTCCACTTCGCTGTAATAGCACTGCAAGGTTTTCAAACTCAACTTCAGTTGCGTGTAACCGAACAGTTGCAGTTATGACAAGTTGCATTTACTCGCTACTGAAGAGTCTTAAGGGTACAGGGAAGTTGGAGATGAATAACGACGTTAATATAAAGTGTAATGTTGATTCGCATATGAGTTTTCATCTATGTAATGTAACTCGTTAGGATGTTACTATTGCAGTTTTGTTTGGGACAAGCTGTGTGTAAGTGTGGACTTCAAACTTGATTGATTAGTTCTGTTCTTACCAAAACCTCCGTGTGTATGGTGATTGCGGTTTGAAGTTTGATCATCTTATGCCACAATCTGGTAAACGGAATTGGTTCTGTGGTTCTAAGTTAAGTGTGAATTTGCCTTAATTGCACTCACATCTAATTGCATATAAGGGATATTTACACACAACTATTGAATATTAGTGTGTACACTTGATATTACCATAAGTTGTAACCACTAGCAAGTTTATTTTTACAATAGGAGTGGATTGCACCAACCTCCCTTAAGAATAAACTTGGTATAAAATGTAGTACCTGGAGACTAAGCTTCGCTCGGTTAGTGATAAAAAGTTTAAGATTTTTCAGAGTTTTCAAGATTTTAAGAATATTCAGTCATACCCGATAGCCTACAATAGTAATCACATGAGATAATAAGATAGGATATATAGTAGTTACTAGTTTTAGAAGTTATTGCTGATATAAAGTAAGATGGAAATAATTTAGTAGTTTCAAATTTGGATTAGGTTTACGAGTTATCAACGATGATTCCTTCTTTTAACAACATACAGATTTGTTTGGGTCCATTTTACGTTCCACTTTCTCATTTTGTTTATCAAATAGAACTAACAATCAATAAACAGCAAAAGCAGATCAAACAAGCGCTTGTCTTCAGCAAGAAAAAGGGCAAAAAAGACATTTAATTTTTTTAAACTCTGCATTGATTTTTTCTGTATGAAATTTGAATTGGACACGTTTGATTTACAGAATGGGCACGTGGAATCACAACCAGAGGCTAAATGATTCAGAATACAAAATTTTCTGAGATAATCATACAAGATAGAAATTAAATTATCACCTTGGGCGACAAAATTTACACAATTTCCCTTATTTTATAACGCCCATCAATATTATTAGTGTTATTCTTTTGTTTTGAGGTTTACGACTTTATAAAAATCGTATAAGTCAAAACAATCGTGATTATCTACTATCTATTTTATAAATTTATTTATAATTTAAATTTTTTTCTAATTTTTAAATTTTTTTATCAACAGTCACATTTAAATTTACTGACACAATTCTTTCCCTTATGTCAACGACTTTTACAAGTGAATCATCACCTGATGATCAATTCAACAAATTCACCCTTAAATTCCAATTGATCAGATAAAAACAGGATACAAAATTCCAAGAAATTTAACAAGGATTAACCCTAATTCAATTGTTCCGGTTAGCGACATCTGTTAACGGATTAACAAATCGCAAACCGGAAGTGTAGCACTTGGACAAAACAACACGATCTTGTTAAACTTTAAAATTTTAACCTGCTGACATCTAAAAAAATTCACGTACAAATAATGATTCTTGAAAGCCTAATTATTATGCCAGAAATGAATATTTCCTGGTAGTCAAAATGCCAATTGATGATCATAGACATTGAAACCCAAATTCAAGATCTCAACCTATTTTTTTGTGTTTTAGGGTTAAATAAAAATTCCACGTGTAAATAACACAGAAAACAATTTTTAGACAGATTTCATGTCTATATTTTATATTCAGTAATATACAGGGTTAGATTTCCTGACCCGTCATAAAAAAACACGGTATGACTTAAGTTTAAATATATATATATATAAAAAACGTTGAACACGTTTTGAAGTAAATCTTTCTAATAGCAGTTACGTCATAGTGGAAAGTAAAAGTTTATGATTATTTTTTTTTTTATTCGCCAACGATCTTGAGGGTGAATCGGGAACACCCTAATGTGTTTATCCTATTTTTCCATCCAATTTTTATGGCCATAATTTGTGAATCGTAGATAATTAAAATCAAACTAGAGCATAAGATTGAAATTTAAAAAAAAAAGATTCGAGTCTTAATTTTCAATCCCATCAATATAATTAATCATAATCCGCTGACATTTTAAAGGGATATTCCAGATTGAATGATAACACTGATTAAAAAAAAATTGTATTAGAAAAAAAAAATAGATTGGCTACTGTCTTTAGTGTTTTAATAGCGTGTAATTTGTGGTAAATAGAGTGGATACTTTGACCCTTCTTCAAGGACTTTATTACATAAGAGGATACATTTTAGTGCAAGTGAAAATGGGAAGACAATGAGAAAAAAAAAGAATTGAAAATAGATAAAGTAGGAATTTTTTTAATTTATACGTTGTGAAAGAGCTGGAGTTCAAAAACTGCACGAAACTATAAATTACAATCGTGTAATAAACTATTTAAAAAAGTTTAGTTTCTCATAAACACAAAATTTTTTTTGTGGTATTTTGATAAAAAGGAGTTTCACATATTTGCAACACGCGAGTCTTGAGTTCAGTAAATTTATGTGATAATGTGGACAAGTTGACGGACTTTGCCCGTACCCTCCCGGCCGACGAGAGTGCATCGGATCGCGGGGAAAAGGTGTACGGATCACAAAGTGGTCGAATTGTTTGATTTGTACAGTATTATAAATCTTACTAGATGATCTTAATAACACTTAATACGTTAAATAATTGTTATTGAGTTCATCTTACAACAAAACACCAGTGCAGTTAACGATGTTTATTGTTTTATTGGATAAGTCATATGAGACTAATTAGTTTGACGTCTCAGTTTTGAATTCTGACATCAAAAAAGAGATAAACCTGATCCTTAAAAAAAGTTGTGTCCAACCACTTTTAATCATTTTGAACTCTCTCGTTGTTGAAAAAAAGCACTGTCCACCGATTTTTTTTTTTTTTTTTTTTTTTTTTTTTTTTGTAGCAATAGCAAAAAGTCCAGTTTCTTAAACTGAATTTTCAGGTTGGCAGTAACTTGACGAAGTAATAATTTATAAGAAAGCCACGAGGGAGAAAAAAAAGATGTCAGCATGGAAATATATTTACAAGCGCTTACTACTGTACCCGAATTTGAATGAATTTTGGGATTCAAAGGGCATCACGCATAAAAGAAAGTTATCTATGTGCAATCAACTCACACACGCACTCCTACAAACACCATTTAAAGAAATTTAACATTAATAAGATATGATCCTGTTTGTATCTTTTATTTTTTTAATACTAAAAAAAAAAACTTGTTTTTCACATCTATAACTCATTCTAAATCTTCGTAACCACACCCATAAATAAATTTTTTAAGATATGAGAAATCCTTGCAATCCGAGAATTCATTAATAATGTCATCACATTTTGTTTTTATGGAAATTAGTGGGGTAATGAGTTACTTTTATTTTTACACATTATGCAACTTTGTCAAATGACCTAATTTGAAAAATGATAAGTAACCTTTATCTTTTTTTTTCATCATTATTAACAGTTCCCCTTGTCATCTGTCTCTTTGTTTTGTCCAGGTGATTCCAAAGTGTGCAGCAAAAAATGTGGGGAAACTTGTTGTTGCATAGTTGAGCCTTGAGGCTTGAGGAAAATTGGGTGGAGGAGGTGGGAATCCACTTTTGGTTCCCACAGTACTGTTTTCTTGGAATATGAGCTGGTTTATCAAAGTTTGTTTTTTTTATTTAACACTTTTACCTATAAAACCACTTGTTAGAAGTTACACCTATTTTTTTTTAATAATTAGAAAAATTAATTGAATTATGTAACTTAATAGTTTTTTATTATTTTTATTATTTGAGTTAGTGCTCACGTTTTATGAGTGAATTTTAAAAATTACACTGCGTGAGGTATTTAATTCGGCATGGACAATTGTAGAGAGTAAAAACAAGTTGTTTATAGTATTTTAACACGATTTTGGAGTTTTGTAATTTGTCAAAATGTTGTAAGAAAATTGGAATTTGGAAGAGTTTATAACAATTTGACGTGGAAAACAAAAGTTTTTCATTTGTCAAATTGAGATAACAGAAATTAGTTAGAAATTTTTTACAAATTACAAAATTAAGAAAAAAATGAAATTCTAAAACAGAAATAATTTTTTTCCTTATGTAAAGGTGAAATTTTATTAGAATGTTATAAATACTAACAATATGACAATTTTTAAACATTGTTTAAAGCATAACTGCCAATCATCAAACTAGACATTGTAATAAATCTGACCACCACCACCACCAGTTAATATATCATAAAAAGATTCAAGCCATAAAAACTAGTTTGAACTCCTTTAAGAAGCTAAAAAAAAAAAAAAAAGAATCAACCAGAAAAAAAATCAGATAAAAGTCAAAAAACAGTACTCAATTGTGTTATTACTTCAACATAGAATAATCATCCACTTCCGCCTTTTAAGACACATTTTTCAAATTTTTTTTTTTTTACATCAACTTAACCCTTTCCTTTTATTTTATCTCACAAAATTAACTCTACATTCAAACTGAAGTAAACAATGTCATTAAATGCATGTTCAAGATAAATGCTTTCTCTTTTCTCAGATATGGGTTGGAATCTTTAATGACCCACGACGTTTTGAACGGCGAAAGAAGAGCTCGGCCAGCGAGCCACATCCATACGCAATGAGCCCTCCCTAGAGAAAGTATGTCAGATGTTCTTTTCTTTGGGCGCCGTCCGCCTCACGTCCACTTGTCGGATGCCCCGATTCCACAACTGATTCTCCCCGCCTCCCGATCCCTAGGCCACTATATAAAAAGCCTCATCACGTAATGGCTTCACTCACAATTTCGTTGGATCCGTAGCTGAACACACCATCTACTTAGGTGAGTTTATCCCAGGAGAGAGATTCATTGAACTTCTTGGCGGAGTTTAGTGAATGTATTGCAGGGAAGCTTTTTTTTGGATTTCTCTCACTTCATTTTTTTGAAATTTTTTTTAAACATCTTTCTCAGCCCTAGGTAATTTTACTTCATTTTGAATAGTTAAATGAAAGTTTAACGGTGCCAGAAGTTGGTTTAGTCTTAGGCGACGCTACACTGTAATAATACAAACATTTTAATATTGGAACACTTTCTGCAAATTTTTCATTTAAAAAAAAAATCATGCGGTTTGTGGTGTCTTAAGTATGAAATTGCAATTAAAATGTTTGTGCGTTGTCAAAAGTAGTCGAACTTTCGTATGTTCGATGATTTTTATTTTTGAAATCAAGTCTTAATAGTCTGCTATTAAGTGATTTAAGGTACATCTTTAATGGTGTTCTAACTGGTACTACAAAGCGAAGTGAAAAAAAAGTTTTTTTTTCGTACAGTGGCAGGAATAGGTCAATGACTGAAAAATCTTTATAATGTTAATGTTTATTCACACGTTAACTCATAATGTTTATTGATTTTCACAGAATCTCCGCCAAAATGCAAATCATTTTTGTTGGGACGATTTTCTTGCTTGTGTTAAGCACAAGTATGAGTGCCAAAGTAAGTCTTTTTTTTTTTTCAAATTCATTTACTTGATAAAAGTAAATTTTGTATTTACACAATTTAGACTAAGCGTCAGGGTTATGGAGATGGTAATGGGAATGGTTACAACGGGGGTGCCAATAACGAGAACGGAATTGGTTATGGCGGCAATGGCGCTGCTGCACCAGAAGCTGGTTACATGAATGGGGCGATGTCCGAATTCGGCTTCATTGAACCATTCCGACTGATTCAAGACAACGTCATCAATGGAGATGAAATTCCAGGCGTTGCAGGTCAAGATTATCCTGCTTTTGCTGAAGCTCCTTACACCGGTTTCAGTTGTGAAAGTCAGGCTTATCCTGGATATTATTCTGATGTTGAAGCTCGTTGTCAGGTAGGACAATTTTGATTTATTTATACATTTAGCAAGAGTTAAGGGTATGTTTTTTGGAATAGGTATTCCATATTTGCCAAGAGAACAATCGAATGGACAATTTTCTTTGCCCTAACGGTTCAATTTTCAATCAGAAATATTTCGTTTGTGATTGGTATTACAATGTGAACTGTGAAGAATCGTCTAATTTCTTCAACCTTAACGCCGATATAGGGCAAGTAATGAGTGCGTATGCAAATTACGTAATTTCTAATGGCGGGTATGGAGGTGATAACGGCAATGGAGCCTCTTCCTCTGGTAATTATGGAGGAAACGGCAATGGAGCTGCTTCCGTTGGTGGCTACGGAGGTAATAACGGCAATGGAGCTGCTGCTGGGAGTTACGGGGGAAATGGTAACGGGGCTGCGTCAAATGGTGGCTATGGAGGCAATGGCAACGGAATTGCCTCTGCAGGAAGTTATGGCGGCAATGGAAATGGAGCTGCGACAGCTGGTTATGGAAGCAATGGCAACGGAGCTGCTAGTGGAGGATATGGAAACGGTCTTTCCCAATCTGCGAGCCAAGTAGCTGCTTTTAAAATGTCATCATCAAATGGGTTTCAACAAAAGAATGGGCAGTCGTCATCTTATCAAACCCAGTTTAGTTCAAATGGCTATGCTGGAAATGGAAATGGGCAGTCTTCAGCTGGGGGTTATGGTGGAAATGGAAATGGGCAATCTTCAGCTGGAGGTTATGGTGGTAATGGAAATGGGCAAGCTTCTGGTGGTTATGGAAGTAATGGAAATGGGCAAGCCTCTGCTGGTTATGGAGGTCTCCAAGCTGCATCAAATGGTGGAAAACAATCAAAATTTAGCAGTTCTTTTAGTCAATCTATTCAAGCATCAGCTGGTAGTTATGGAGGTAATGGCAATGGTCAAGCTTCTGCTGGTGATTATGGGGGTAATGGCAATGGTCAAGCTTCTGCTGGTGGTTATGGGGGTAATGGCAATGGTCAAGCTTCTGCTGGTGGTTATGGCAGTAATGGCAATGGACAAGCTTCTGCTGGTGGTTACGGTGGTAATGGCAATGGTCAAGCTTCTGCTGGTGGTAATGGTAAAGGTCAATCTGCTGGTGGTTATGGAGCTAATGGCAATGGTCAAGCATCTGTGGGTGGATATAAAACTAATGGTAATGGACAAGCATCCTCTGCACGGTACACTAGTAATGGAAATGGACAAGCATCAGCAGCAAGTTACAGCAATGGTCAAGCCACTGCTGGCGGATATAGCAATGGTCAATCATCAGCTGGAAGTTACGGTAGAGGATTACAATCTGCTGCAAATGGAAAACAATCAAAATTTAGTAGTTCATTCAGCCAATCTGTTCAAGCGTCTGCTAATGGTTATAATGGCAATGGTCAAAGCTCTGGTGGAAGTTATGGAGGAAATCAACAAGCTGCCGTGAGTTCTTATGAAGGAAATGGACAAGCAGCAATTGGTGGTTACGGTGGAAATGGAAACGGTCAATCATTCGCAGGAGGTTACAATGGAAATGGGCAAGCATCCGCAGGAGGTTACAATGGAAATGGGCAAGCATCCGCAGGAGGTTACAATGGAAATGGGCAAGCATCCGCAGGAGGTTACAAAGGAAATGGGCAAGCATCCGCAGCAGGTTACAATGGAAATGGGCAAGCATCTGCAGGAGGTTACAATGGAAATGGGCAAGCATCCGCAGGAGGTTACAAAGGAAATGGGCAAGCATCTGCAGGAGGTTACAATGGAAATGGGCAAGCTTCTGCAGGACGATTAGTAAATTCTGGAAGTTATACCAATGGAAAATCGCAGTCTTCCAGTGCATACAGTAATGGTGCAGCGCAATCCACTTCAGGAAATTATGGAAATGGTCAATCAGCAGCCAGCGGTTATAACGGACAAGGTTCTGCTGCATCCGGAAAGTTTACAATTAGTGTACAATCAGGTTATACTGACAATGCTCAAGGTGCATTATCTACGTTCGGTGGAAATGGACAGACTTCTAGTGGCAGTTACGGTAGTAATGGCAATGGTTTTGCCTCAAATGGAAAACTTAGCGGCAGTAACGGAGCCAGCTACGGAAATAGTGGTCAATCATCTGCTGCTATTTATAGTAGCAATGGTCAGTCATCCGCTAGTGGTTATAACGGAAATGGTCAGGCTGCTGCTACAAATGGAAAAAAATCAATGTTTTCCAGTTCCTTTAGTCAGAAGGGGCAGTCGTCTGCTGGCTATTCAAGCAATGGAAATGGTCAAGCTGCTGCAGGTTACTCAAGCAATGGAAATGGTCAAGCTGCTGCAGGTTACTCAAGTAATGGAAACGGTCAAGCTGCTGCTGGCTATTCAAGCAATGGAAATGGTCAAGCTGCTGCAGGTTACTCAAGCAATGGAAACGGTCAAGCTGCTGCAGGTTATTCAGGCAATGGTAATGGCCAAGCAGCTGCAAGCTATTCGGGCAATGGTAAATCAGGCAATGGTTTTCAGTCTGCTGCAAATGGCAAACAGTCCAAGTTCTCAAGTTCATTTAGTCAGACAGTGCAATCAAGTGGTGCCTACGGCAGCAATGGGCAAGCTTCTGCTGGAAGCTATGGGATGAATGGAAATGGACAAGCTTCTGCTCGAAGATATAACGGTAATGGCAATGGACAAGGGTCTGCAGGCGGTTATAAAAATGGACAATCATCAGCTGGAAGGTTAGTTAGTGCATCAAGCTCCTATGGCGGATCTCAAGATTCTGCAGCTTCTTATGGCAATGGACAAAGCTCAGCAGGAAATTATGGTAGCAGTTCAAGTGGTCAAGCAGCTACTGGCGGCTACAGTGGAAACGGTCAATCGTCATCTGGAAGTTATAATGGAAATGGTCAAGCATCAACTGGAAGTTACAACGGAAATGGTCAAGCATCAACTGGAAGTTACAACGGAAATGGTCAAGCATCAAATGGAAAAACATCTAAATTCAGCAGTTCCTTTAGCCAAACAGTAATGTCTTCTGATAGCGCTTATGGAACCAATGGCCAAGCTTCTTCAAGTAGTTACAATGGAAACAGTCTTGCATCAGCTGGTGGTTATGGTGGCAATGGCAATGGTCAGGCCAGTGCTGGGGCTTATGGAGGCAATGGGAATGGTCAATTTAATGCTGGAGCTTATGGAGGTAAAGTCAATGGGCAGGCAAGTGCTGGAGGCTATGGGGGTAATGGAAATGGAGTTGCAGCAGCTGGAGGATACGGTGGCAATGGCAATGGTCAAAATTCTCTTCCCCTGGTTTCTTCTAACGGTGCTCAAGGGCAATATGGCAATGGTCAACAAAGTCAGGGAGCGTACAAAGGTTCAATGTCGTTCCAAATGTTTTATGGAGACGGTTCTGAAAACGGACAATCAACTGATGGATCCTATGGTAGCAATGGGCAAGCAAATGCTGGTGGCTACAATGGAAATGGTCAAGCAAGTGCTGCTGGTTATTCGAATGGACAAGCGCAATCAAACGGTTATTCATCAGTGGTTGAAAATGGAAATGGTTCAAATGATCAACAGTCATCTAATCAATATTAGTTTATCGAATTGAATTTTTTGGTAAAATTGTAATGAAATTCTCATTGTCATCAGGTGATTGGAGATCATTTTCATACATCAAAAACATGGTTCAAGGTTAATAAAGTTGCTCACCATTTATTACGCTCATTTCTTCCAATTTAAAATCATAAATGGTAGAGTGCAATATTTCCCCTCCCAAAACATTTCTTGTATAATTTTACTTTTTGTTTATTTTTTTTTGTGTGTTTTGATAAATCATTGTGTGCCAACCATGGTCACCCAGTCATTAACTTATGTACTATTAATAATACCATGAATAAAGTTATATGTTCATTTGAAAATTATTTTGGATTTTACTTACATTTTTTTTATACAAATCTTAAAGTACTCAATCAAGTTTTAAATTTAAAAAAAAAAAAACAGATAAAGCCTGAGGAATCACTCACATGTCACTGAACTTTTGTCACAACGGGTTCAATTTATATAAAAAACAATATAAGAAAAGAAAGCAAACAAACAAGTCTATTAACCAAAGACATAATTGCTGAAATCATCTTCTCCTAAAAATCACGTTGCTCTATTCTTTCAACGTTTGAGTGCAATTTTGAAATAATTTCTTAAATACCAAGGAAATGGAAATTTGGTGGAAACTTCTTCAATGATCTTCCCGAAGGTGGAACTTGTGACCTCAATTTTCAGCCAAAAAGTGGACTAAAAAAAGCTACCACTAAATTTACTTCCGGGCAACTCTCAACCCTTTTAAGTATCAGACACATCTTGAGAAAGTTCTTGAGCAAATTAAAACTAATGACGGTCACAGACCTCACTCTTTTACAAAATGGTATATATAAGACGACAAATATCCTCAGATTTTATTTCCTCCTTTCTCATGATGCAGCAAATTACTTGTAACAGGTTTGGTGTTGGTACCCACCCTTTTTTTGGACGAAATTTCACTGATGGGAAATAGGAAAACATGTCAAATCATTTCACTTTTTCTCTTCCTTGTGTCTTCTTCCGCTCATCTTTATCACGATTATGCCTCGAGCACTAGAAGAATTTTTTCACGTTTTCGAGATTCCAGCCTAAACTATTTTTTGAGAGTTATTTAAGAAATGTGTTACACGTTTTACTTGGAGGAAAAGTACTAATGCGCTTGACATTTCATATTGCTTACAGGGACTTATTATGTTATTTAAAGCTTAATTACATGTCTAATGTCATTACAAGTATGTTTTATTGAAGTGTTTGCAATTGCATTTCCTACGGCTGTCTTCATTTGATCTCGTTTTACCTGTTCGCATTTATTTCATTGATGAATTGCGCTTAAAGGGAGTGGAATTTTTAAGTGATGAAAAAAGTTTTGGAAAACAAGTTTGTGTCAGATTTTTTTTTAAAATTCTGGTTTATCTATTAGGATTTTTTTAAAAGAAAAACTATTGGTAATGCTCGTTTTTAATTCTTTGAACGTAAAATACAGAGTGCACGATACTCAATCGAATGCTGCATTCAGATAATAAGACCAAGACATCCCATTACGACGTTTTGTATTTTATAATTTTGAAGAATATTGACGTAAAAAGAAATTTATTTCAGGTCTGGTTTCCAATACGGGTTAAATACAGTGTAAATATAAGTAAGTTGGTTTGAATATATAAAGATAGTCGCAAATTGTAAATATTTTGTTATGTTTCAGTTGAAGCGGATTTAATATTTTTGCTATTTGAGATTTCAATTTCTGTAAGTGTCAAAACAATAATTTTTCAAATTTATTGGAGAATTATAAATGATTATTTATTTATAGGTGAGGATGTAATAGCCATTACTGAAGAAATAATATGAAGCGTCTTTGATGAAACCCAAACGGTAATTTAAACACTACGTATAGGGTAGTTATTACCGTAATTAGTGCGTAATCAATTCTCAGAACTTACTTAACTAAAGCCCCTTTTGTCCACATGTTTGTCAGAATTGAATCAGTAGCTTTAACGCCACCAGCGTTCACTGTGGGTTAAACGTCCCTTTGGGAAAAAAACACGTTTTTTACTGCTTTAAATATTTTAAATGCAAAAAGTTCAAACTCTAATTCATATCAAATGCACATCCTCGGTGCTCCCTTCGTGCAAAATTTCAGGTTTATAGGGTTAGTTGTTTATCTTATCGCTGTGGACAAACAAACAAACATGCACACACCAACACACCCATGGTTAATTTCTTATTGGATCCTAATAAGTCTCAATTTCTTATAGGAAATTTCAGCATGGATTACGGAGGTAATTATTACGTAGCATTGATTAGAATTGGTGGTAAATAGTACTGGATTGAAACTGGACTTCGGTTTAAAGCTTTAAGATTTTTACTGAAGATGTCATGTTATCTGGTGTCGTTATCTGTGATTAAAAATATAGCCGGAGAATAGCGATAAGAGGGTTTAATAGAGCGTGAATGGGAGTACTTGTAAGTTACGAATTTCAGTCAATTTCACAGTGGAATTTTGAGGAAAGCGTCTTTAAACTTTAGTCCGTGAGCATTAAATTCGGTTCTATCTTCACCAATTTTTATTTGCTTAAGGCTTAAAATTGTGAAAGCTTTATTTCAAGGGTTATAAAAATATATTTATCATATTTACATTATTACAAATCCATTTATTTGTGTGTTTACAGAAAACAATCGTGTGATAAATACAGAAAACAGTAACTGAACAGTCCATGGAAAAATTCAAGAGTGGAATGACTCATGCATACCACATGATACTATATCTTTCTTCAACCATTTCTGGCAACAGCTTGGGCTTACCAACACATTCTTTCGCCTTTAAACATTCTGTAAAGTTTTTTTTTAGGTTTTTCAGTGTTTTTTAAGTAACATTTGAATTAATAACTATCAATATTTAAGAATCATCACAGAGGAAAGTTGACTTCAGGTAATTTTTAAAATACAGTACTATGATATGTATTACTTTGACATATTCTATAACGAATTTTACATATAAATTTTTTTGAACAAGCTGTAAATTATTTTTCAGATAAACTATGGCCGAAACAACCACATTTGAGAAAGTATTAAGTGTGATAAATACCTCAGGAGTTGATAAAATTGCAATTGAAAATGTGTTTTATCAAATTCACTCATACTCCACATCAGAAAAGGATGCTGAAATTCAAGAATTTGACTTCACTGATCCTGTTAACCGTTTAGCTTACCTTTACATACATTTCAACTCCATTTGTGATGCTACTGAACACTTTTGGCACATATTTGCCAACGAGACTATTGTTAGCGATCTGATAACGAGAAATCACATCAAAGTGTGCTCTATCGGTGGTGGACCTGCAACTGATCTGTTTGGATTAAATTTATTTTTAATCGCAAAGGAATTTGAAGGGGAAATTGAAGGAACAATTCTCGACTATTATACAGATTGGAAAGAAGAAGCTGTTAAATTGCAGAGAGAGTTTATGTTAGAAGGAAAAAACAAAATTTTGAAAATAGATTATAAAATATTCGACTATTTAAAAGTAAGTTTGTTTATACCATTTTTGAATTAAATTAATAATTTACTTTTGTTGACTGTAGCTGGATATCGAAGACTGTGTTCAAGAGGAGATTAAGAATTCTGACATTGTATCCATTGTAAAGTTTTTTAGTGTCTTGGCTCAAAATTCAACACGATGTGACAGACTTAAGGTATCTACAGTATCCATTTTATAAAATGTAAGTAACAATTTTTAAACAAATTGATGATCCAAAAATGTGCGAGCAAGTTTATATAAAGTATTTCATCAATCAAAATTCAAAGGTCAGTGTGACCACTCTATTATTTATACCTTTACCTACATATTCGTATATATTAATAGATTTTATCCTCACATCAATTTGTTTAAAAGTAAGGTGTACGCTTTAAAATAAATGTCCCGTATAAAGATTACTCATTTTCATCCGTTTAGATTACGCATTTTAATTTTTATGTAACAACGTTCTTATTTTTTTTTGCAACTTAAGTAATTACAGGTTTCTTTTATGCAAATTGTACGAATTTTGACCTTGATATTCTCTTACAATTGTAATAGATGCTCCAAATTTTCAGGAATTAACAGTAATTTAACTATGGTTAAATGCGAATACATGTGAATTTGGAAATGCAACTGCCTATTTGGCTTTGACCACATCATTGTGAATAGGAGAATGTTATGAAGTGTACTGAAATGTACCAAAATAATAATCATTTTTATCCTTTTTTTTTACTGAAGGGAATTTTGAAGTCAATGAAGAGTGGCGGAATACTGTTCATTTTGGACAACACTTCTAGTTTTGATTACCAATCGCTATCTGAAGTACTAGAAAGTGAGGGATTAAGTAAAATAATATGGGTAAGTAGGTACAATGAAGTCAATTATTACACCTTACTCCACTTCTAAAATTATTCATTTGTAGATAAATCATGAAGAAGTGAGTGTATCCTCTAACCAAATTGGCATAAAGATTTTTGCAACTCTTTGGAAGAAAAAACTTTAGACACTAAAAGTTCTCATTTGAGAGTGAATTGTTTCCGGTAATTCGTCCATTGTCCAATCCTTCAATTGGCGATGCTGAAACTCGCGAATTTTAAGTCCTTATTTTTCATGAAATATTTCAAGTTTTCGACGCCTCTGTGCTATATAACTGATGAATAAAACATTCATAGTTAGGATTCAATATATAAGTGGTATTCAAAAACACTATTGTTAAAATTCCAACAAGCAACTTGATATTGTTCCTTGCGAAGGTACGGAATGCTTTTGGAAAACTGTAGTGCAGTGCCTCTTAATTCAACGTCGTATTTTTAAAAAAAAAATTTCATGTCAGTTTTATTGTTTTATTTCTTAGTCGTAATAAGAACTTTATAATTAATACTGTGACGTTTTATTAACAATTAATTTCACTAAAAGTTTTATGGTAGTTTTCTTTCCTTTTAACTGAAAACTAAAATACGATTTTACAATTTTTATGACATTTATACAACTGTTATTTTAGGGTCTGGTCAATGTAAGTGTCATCACATCAGGCGATCAAGTTTCCAAACATTACGGTCACTTTAATGACCAGACAAATATTTATTGTTTTCATTTCTGAAGCAAGTTATTTCTTGGAGAAATTTTACAGACATCAATTTTTTTGTGAATTACAAGTGCGGCAAACCCAATAAATTTGTACTTGTGACTTAACAAAAATGTTTGGTTAAACTAAAGTTGGTTCGAATTAAAACTGAAAATTATTTATTAGAAAATTTATATTATATTATGTTAATGCAGATTAAATTACCAGCGCACGTTGTGCTTTGTAAATAATTAAAGAGTGTAATAATATTACGTTTGATAAAGGATATTTCAGCGCCTTGCTCTGGAAACAACTCTTTAAGCGAATTAGCGATCGTAAATTACATTTTTTGGCGTTTATTTATCTTATCAAATATTAATCGCTTTAAGAAAGTTTTCGTTAATGTATTTAAAAGGGTCCCACTGCGCAACCGTAGAAAGTGAACATTTAAATTCCGTTCAAGATGGCGTCAATGGTCTCTATTTCTAACGTGTGAAGTATGCAACAGGCGAATAGAATCCTCGTTAGTAATCTGCTCGCTGGGACGCGAATAATGACCGGTCCAACCTGAAGAAGGAGCGATAAAAAACCTTTGCGACAACAGGATAACCGATGTCTGCCACAACTAAAAAACAAACTACACGTAGGTCGGGGTAAAAGACTATCAAATCTCGGAACCTTTTAAAGACGAAAATAGGTTCGTAGAGTATCCTTAGAGGTTTCGAGGCATTTAAGATTACCGATTTTGAAGAAGATCAGGGTTTGTTTTTATTTTGGTATGGTTCGAATTGATTTTAAATGAGATAGAGAAAATCTGAGTAGTATGTTAAGTTACAACTAAGGTTACAGAGTGTCTCGTAATGGCTCCTCCACAAGTAGTTATTAATTTACAATTTCTTCTTATAGTTGTTTCATAAGAATTGTCTGGAGAATTTCGTCAAAATCGTAAGTGTATTTTTGAGCACCGAGTTTGATTTTGAGATTATAACTCGCGAATGGAAAAATATCTGTCTTTTTAACAACTTTGATTAGTTAATTTGACTTTTGTTGACTTGAATAATCTTACACTTTTCCATTCTCACAGGTGAATGCTAATAACTTGGTAGCAACGAATCATCTTACCCTGTATTTGGAACGGGCAAATCCGTTTGCACAACGCGAATCGTGGATTGACGAATGCAACACTTGTTTTTGCAGTAATGGAGAAACGCAGTGCGGAAAGGTAAGAAAACGAAAGTTGCACTTAAATATATGTTACACAGGTATGGTGTGGATTTGCCAACTGTTTGGCGTCCTTAGACCCACCAATAGCCATATTTTTTAAATTTGCATCACTACATCAAAGCATTTGTTTTAAAATACACACCTTTACTGCCCCTTTATC
>JAQGAS010001387.1:0-20262 GCA_034686365.1 Pachymerium ferrugineum | reverse complement strand
TCAGAAGACCTCCCCAAAATAACATCCAAAGAGCCAATAGTAACAACCCCCCACAACCGCAAACGTAAGCGAGCAAAGAAAATTGGAAAGCTTGTTACAAAGAAAAATTATGCTTTCGGCACACCAGCAAACAAACTTTGCTAGAAATCTGAATTTAATTTACTATATTAATTTAACCAATAAATTAGAATGGGTGGGACATAAGGGAGAAGCAGCAGGTTACAAGAGCGGGCAACGAGCCACTAGTGGAAGTACTTCATGATTAACTTGCTCCATAAAACTGTCGCTAATAGGTGTATTGCTTTGTGGAAGTCCAATAGAACAAGGTAAAACAGTCTTTTTAGACAACTTAAGTTAAGTAGGTTCATGAAGTTGAGGACTTCGACACAACTTCTAAGACGACTTAGGTCGGGCAAGCCAACTGCAAGTCCCCCCAGTGGACGACCAGAAAGATGTGGGAAAAAAAACTAAGTTCTTTTAGGTTTAAAAAATGAGAGGAAAATAAACTAAGTCCTTTTAGGCTTAAACAAAGAGGAAAAAACCCAAGTTACGTAGGCCTGTGAGGTTGAGGGGGCTTGAGCACAACTTGCAAGCCGACTAAGCCAACACTTAAGTCCCCAGTGGGAAACAGCTCCCAACTCTAAGCCAACATAGAATGCCAACTCACAAGTTTCCAAGGGGAGGCAGAAGAAGGAGATGTTTCCAGTTTGAGTTCTGCGAGAGAACTGATTCCTTATTATACTGTACTTAACCATTACCCTTCAAAGACCACGCATTCCCACTAGTTAGGCGGTGGTGCAAGGATGAGGATAAGAAAGAAAAAATCGTAAATATCTTACCAAACAGCGCTTTCAATTGAAAAGAAAAAAACAAAACTTTGGGCCTAATTCCATCTGTAGGCGAGTAAACATTATACACTAAAATTTACCAATAGAGTACAAATGATTTCCACTTCTACTGTAAATAAATAGGAGAACCCAGACCCTGATGATGCAGATGAAAATCATAGACAGCAATTAACAGATTCACCCGAGTGAAGTGACTATTTGTTAACAAGTAACTGTAAGAACGAGTTAACCCAAAATTTCATCAGCAGTAACAAAATTTGAGCAAGGAGGCTTTGGCCAGAGACCACCACACTAACATTACAAAATAAAGAAATGAGGATTAAAGAAAGAAATAAATCAAGTTTAACGTCGACAGAAGCTACTAGAGTTGGCCGACATCCTACGAGGAGGTAGGAAGTCGGACACGCTTTACTTGCTCCATAAAGTGTACTCACGTTACAAATTCAGAGCCCCAACTGCATTATGAAGTATATTTAAGAAGGTTCTGTCAGTTATCTGTCAGATCTGGCGGCGAATAGAGCGCAGACGTCTCCGCATCACGTGTCTAAACGCCGAAAACCAAACATTTTTTTAGTCAAAATTTTTTTAGAGATTTAGTCGATCATTCAGTCGATCATAGATTTAGTCGATCATAGAAACAATAATGGCCATCAACATATTTGCATTAAAAACATACAAAAACCATGAGTAGGTAAGATGAGAGAGATTTAAGAAGGAATGAAACAAATCTCTTCTTAAAGAAGGATGAAATACGACAAGAACTCACTCCAGGAGTAAAAAGAATAATAATACAAAAGTCATAATCAAACCTTAGAATTGGCCAACCTGCTACGTTTCTTCTTCTTGTTGTTGTTGTTCTGTTTCCATAGCAGGCACGATGACACGTGCGCATGCACTTTAAGGCGCCAGTACCGTCTGGTGTCTGACAGTGGAAGATTATGCAGAAATGGTTTTCATACCAAGTCCAACAGAACAAAGTGCAAAAAAAACTAAGATCAAATGAACCAGGTGGAAAAAAAAAAAACAAAGTTCTTTTAGGCTTAAAGTATGAGAATAAAAAAAACTAAGTTAAGTAGGCCCATGGAGTTTGGGGCTTCAACACAACTTCTAAGCCGACTTAGGATGCTCTAGGTCGGCAAGCCAACAGCAAGAGTCCCCAGTGGACGGCCAGAAAGCATACGGTGAAAAAAAAAAGCAAAGTCTTTTTAGGCTTAAGGAAGGAGAGTAAAAAAAACTATGTTAAGTAGGCCTATGGGGTTGGGGCTTCGACACAACTTGCAAGCCGACGTAGGATGCTCTAGGTCGGGCAAGCCAACACAAGAGTCCCCAGTGGACGACCAGAAAAGCTGTGGGAAACTTGTCTCCAACTCTTTGCCAACATAGAATGCTTGTGGTCGGGCAAGCCAACTCACAAGTTTCCAGTGGGAGGCAGAAGAATGAGATGTTTCCAGCTTGAGTTCTGCGAGAGAACTGATTTCTTATTATACTGCACTTAACCATTACACCTCTGCTTAGTTACACAACAATAAGAATTAAGCATTAGATACAAACAGTAATTATTAAGAGAAACTTCTAGAAAAGGAAACGACGTCATTACAGGAAATACAAGATAAATGTAGAAAATTCTAGAAAAGGAAGCTGTAACAATTGATTACAATAATTACATTATTGCACAAACTGAGCACATCAACATTAACATTTCTGACTATTCAAACATAGAAAAAAAAAAAGATTTAGAGAAATCCCTTACGTTGAAACTTGGGATTCAAGGTGAAATAACTTTATAATTAAAAACACAAATTAATAATTTCACATTCAGACCACAAGGAATTTTCATGCGATTCAAGAAGGACCCGGAACGTCTACAATTTGATTTTATATTAAATAGAAAATTGCCTCATTTTGAATTTTGCTACTTAAAAATCTAATTCTCATAAATTTCAGCTATGCTTTTCATTCATCGAGGTGGTTTTCAAGTTTTCAAGTTCATTCTGGCTCTTCTAAATTATATGGAGAGAAACGCTTATTTGGCCAAGACGTTGTTTTTCTCACATTTAATTACCGTTTTAAGTTTCTGAAGGATGTTTACTTTAGTGTGGCCGGGAAAAGTTTTCTTATTCCCTAACTAATTTAAGCTTTTTCAGTACAATAGATGAAGCATCAATTGACAAAGTTTGGTATTTGCGCGAAGATGTCGTGTTAGTTACATATATTCAATTACCGCTTAAAGCATTGGGTATATATAATTATAAGAATATAAACAAACATGGTCTTACCTGTACAATCTTGTAGGTTTCCTTAGGCTAATCATCACACAAGGTTTTCAATGAATTCGAAGGAACATCGCAGCATTTGGTAGTGATCGGAACAAAATTATAATGTTTGGTGAAGTGTCGGTTCTGCTTCCGTTACAAGTCATTACATTTTACCTGTTACCAAAGACAAAAGATACTTATAAGATTCTTACAAGATTTGAAAATAAACTCACCTAAACAATAAACTAAACATGCGGGTTCCATACTTCGGGACGCCATATTTTCTTTTAGCGCGTTTGGTTGAAATTATTCACATCGTCCCCAGATGGCGGTATTGACTCTGTAAGGCGGAGAAATTTACAGAATGTGTGACATCCGTTTTTTTTTTTTTTAAATACACGGCAGCTCCGTTAACTCTTTCAAACGTAAAATTAGAGAATGTATGAATATAGTGATAATCAGTTGTACATTTCGAATTAAATACACTAAAAAAAGAACTCGACAAATCAATGTTTATTAAATTTAGTTAATTTTTAAATCTTTGGAGCTTCATGTTTTCTATGTAAGTAATAAGCAGTGAAAGCGATAAGGAGCCATGCGAAGGAAAATATGAGAAATAGAAATCTAAAATAAACCTGCCAGGGCCATAGGCGACGGAATAAGTCCCCTATTATGGAAATTTAAAATTACATTTTTCGTTTTTTATATAAATAAATGAAACAATGTCTCTTCCTGAGCTGCTTCTATTTGAGGTGCAGTAGCACTATCCTTAAAAGTATCTTTAAAAAAGATGCTTTTCCGTCAACAACTACAAATCAAACTGTGAAAGTTTATTCTTACCCTAGGTATCACAGCTTTGGATCGGGCAAGTTTCCGAACTGCGTATAACCTCGTACTCCCAGAGAGATGTATCTCCATCATGCTAGAAAATAATCAGCAAAAATGGCGGCTACGAATGATGACTAGCAGCGCCCAGCAACTTGCGGCCTCTATGGTTAAAATTAAATATTAAGTTGTTCAATTTTTTTTTTGTTCGAGCGGGCGCCACACCAGCCACGTGATACATCGTCTGTGTTGTAATGATCCGTGACTGATACTATACACAAATGAAATAACATTATAAATAAATATTAACTACTACTGAACTAATCCAAGGCAGGATACAAGAACTGGAAACGTTAACGGAAATAAAGTTAAGTTCGAAAATACGAATCATTAACCCCGAAAAATTGGTGATAAAATCATAGCACCTACAGAAATAAAATATTAAAGAAATTTGTCCTCAATATTTCATTAAATGATGGAATGGGATGATAAACTGCTTCCTAAAAGGGTTAGAACCATGGAGTAATAGACATTCTTCCTCCATAGTTTGAACTCGATTGCTGGCGCTGCCAAGTGGCGCAAAATGAAAGTTATATTAAAGTTTAAATGATCGGTATATTTTTTTAATTCATCTTATGAAAATACACATTAAATCGATTAATTTAAAGCTAATTCTATCCCAACTTACCCTAATCTATAATTCCTGCCATTCCCCACCTCTGACCCAAGTCATTGGCCGCACAACCGCAAAATCTTCGCTGAAATAAAATTTCGTTTTCATTACCACAAACCAAAAATCCACAAATAAACACTCAAATTTAAATAAAAAACAAAAAAATCATTTCATTGCTCAAAAAAAGAAAAAAAAAACTCAACATTAAAAAAAAAATCCCCAAAACATCAATAATGAATGACCTTGAAAATAAAACCAAGCCATGGGGGTGAGGGTTACTCAGAGACCAACACAAGAGAGAGAGAGATATGGCGCTTTTACTGCTATTCATAACCATTTTAACACCGCCATTCACTACACAAACCAATCCCCACGTTCAAACCTCACAAGGTCATTACCAAGGGTCAACGCTTTATTCATCCAAAGGAAAACCACATTTTGCATTTAGAGGAATCTCCTACGCACTACCACCAGACGGCGAATTCCGATTCAAAGTATCAACAGTTTTAATTATAGGAAAAAAATGAATTTTTATACCTTTTTTTATAGCCACCGAGACCGGTTCCACCTCACAAAGGAATTTATCCAGCAACTAAAGATGGTTCGCCATGCCCCCAAATGGATTTCGAGCAAGGAGGAATTTTTGCTGGGGAAGAGAATTGTTTATTCCTTAATATTTATACACCGGAGATTGATACAAATAATTTAAAACCGGTTATGGTTTTTATACACGGCGGTGCTTTTAATTATGGGAGTGCGAAGAGTGAGGCTTACGGTGCCGGTAGATTTATGGAATACGATGTTATTTTAGTAACTATAAATTACAGGCTTGGAGTTTTGGGATTTTTAAACGTTAATGAGGATTTTGCACCTGGAAATGTCGGCTTGTTAGATCAGGTTGAGGCGTTGAAGTGGATTAAGGCGAATATTAGGGGTTTTGGTGGCGATCCAGACCGGGTGACGTTGTTTGGGCAGAGTGCGGGTGGTGCGGCTGTTATTTATCACTTGATTTCTCCCTTGTCTAAAGGTTTGTTTAATCGTGATTTTGATTTGTGATTTGGTTTTGTGATTTAGTTTGGATTTGTTTGGAGTTAGGTTTGTTTCATCGAGGAATTGCGCAGAGCGGTTCCGCATTTTGCAAATGGGCGCATGTTGACAACCCCCTGTATTGGGCGACTCGATTTGCGGCCGATTTAAAATGTCCGGTTAAACCGTTGGAATCGATGGTTGAGTGTCTGAGGATGATACCTGTGAAGAAATTAGTTCAAAATACTGTTAAATATTATGTGAGTAAATGTTTCTATGGATTAAAAACGTTTTTAAACACATTTTTCCGTTTTGCAGGAATTTCTTGTATGGCCGATGCCGTTCGTCCCAAGCGTGCAACATGTAAAACCCGAAATCAACTTTCTGATGCACACTCCTTCTTACCTTTTACGAAACGGACCTATTAATAACGTACCTATTTTATCCGGTGGGACACGTGATGAAGGGGTTACCATGTATTTACGTAGGTTTAAATATAAAAATCTTAAAAGTGACGTAAAATAAATAATTTTCGTTTTTAGCTCTTCTACATTTGGGCGCTTTGCAGTCGGAGTTTTTCGAGAAATCTCTAACGAAATTTATAAATAGTATTTTTGACCTCAAGGGGCAAACCCAAACTGTAGTTGATGCCGTTAAAAAATTATATTTTGAAGGTGTCAGTCTTGAAGACGAGTCCAAATCACACGAAACTATTATAGAAGTATAAAAATTATAAAATTCTTAAAAACAAATTTGAAAAATTTAATTTTTTAGGTTATAAGTGACGCAATGAATAAAGCTTGCGGGTTGAAAACGGTTGAATTCCTAGTTTCAAGAAGTATTCCAACGTTTATGTACACATTAGAGCATAAATTAAACCAAAGTATTACTCAACGATTATTTAAATTCAAAGAAAATTTAGGTAAACATTACGTTAACTAAATAAATAGACAAAATGTAAATACCTTAAGACCTCAGGTGTTGCACACGGAGACGATTTAGTTCTGCAATTCGACGGACCAAATTTCATTGACAATCCACTATCACCCGACGACGAAATTGTCAGTCATCAGTTGATGAGTCTTTGGACGTACTTTGCTCATAATGGGTAATGTATAACAACAATGTATAACTTACTCAGACAAGTGTTTCTTACTATGGGTGCCCCGCCATTTTAAGTTTCAGCTTCTGTGATTTGATTGATTGGCACTAGTGTCACATGATGTTGTCGTCATTCCCATAACTCTTATAATTTGATTCTTTTACAGAGTTCCAACTGAAAAATCAAACCGTTGGTCAGCAGTTACAAATCTGGATGAGATATCTTGTTTAAACATAACAAATACTTTATCAGAAGTAAAAATATCAAACACTGACAAAATTCGACTATGGAATGATCTTGTTGACCAATTACGTCATCATTCAATCCCATCCAGAACGGAATTGTAATGTTTTTTTTTATTGTAAAAATGTTTTATTACATAAGAGTGATTAAAAAAAAGTTTTCAAGTTTGAAAAAAAAAAATTTAAATTGAATTTTGTTCATTTAAAAGAGCAGGAACACTTTCCAACCAAAAGTGCATTCGACTGTGATGAAAATCAGGTTCGTTTGACATATGTTGCCGGATGCGCAGGTAAGGGAGCGCCGTGTTATCTGGGATGACACGATTCCAGTATATGTTCAAATAATTGTCAAGAGGTGTCGGCGTTTCGTATCGAGCGAAATTGGTCCACAATTCAATCAAATTTGAACTAACAGTTTCGTCACGTGGTACCAACGTCTCAAAATTTTTTATTTTGAAGAGGTATAACAAATCGTCCCAAAAAACAGCCGCTAAATAAAAAAAAAACAAACAAATTAGAAATTTCAAAATATTAATACTGATCCACGCTCTGTCGGCAGCGAATTACGTAAATTAATTATCGCCACTCACTACCGCCAGGAGCGCGTATCGCGCATGATATAAAATTTACCTGGTGGCATGTTATTCGCGTCTATAAACGAAAAATTCCCAACATATTCAAACGAATAAAACCAAATTGAAGTGTAATTGGATAACAGCCGAGCCGTTTCATACAAACACGGATTATGATTAGCATCAGCTAAAAGTTGGGCTAATTTACGTGGAACGTCATTTTTATCCGTATTGTTAAAATATTCATCGATAATTGCGTCAACGAACTGAACGGATTTTTCTTTATCATCCGGCAACCGACGCGTGGAAAACAAAACGAATTCTACGAATTCATAAAGCAGTGACTTCTCATTCTCAACGTCCTCATCAGATGTCGCTTTTCCCGTGCGGCCAAACAACGAATCAGAACCGTGCGCTAAATTCATAGAATTATAAGACTTAAAGAGAACACACACAAAAAAAATAAAGAAATATCAACCTAATGTAAAAGCTTGTGGTGTTCCTATAATAACCGGAACTTGATTTACTGGACCGGAAGTGACAATTGTATTTTTAGGATCGTTTATTAGAAAAGGCGATTCAGATTCGGAGTCAATTCGGGGTATCCAGTCTTGTAAATACAAATCAGGTCCATCGAATAAAGTTTCCGCATCTCGTTTTCTTAAACAGTCAATCATATCATCAATGACGTCATATGGGCAATTGACTCGCCGGGCTAAAAGTCTAGCAGCAGTTAAATGATTATTAACAGACTTGGATTGACACATGAATGAGTCACTTTGTATTATAGCTGCGTGGAAAAGACCTGTAAAATTGGCATTTGAATATAAATTTTTATTTTAAAATTTTTTTTTATTAAAAGTTACCTTGACTTTGAGGTGAAAATAAATGTAAACTAAGTGAATGTGCACCTGCTCCTTGCCCGAATAAAGTAACTCTATTTGGGTTGCCGCCAAATACTGAAATATGTTGTTGAATCCATTGAAGAGCTGCAACTTGATCCAAAAGTCCCCAATTTCCTGTTACTGTTTCGTCTTCGGTGCTCAAAAAACCTGTAATTAATCAACAAATGTGGAACATAAAGTATGTTTTATGACGTCACGAGTTCTATTTGTGTAATGAATGACGTCATATTTAAAACTCAAGGATGTAGCTCGCCCTTCATTGACGTCGTTTGACGAGTTCGTTGTTTTTATTTTGGTTTCATACGGAATTCAATTAGCAATACTTACAAACACCTAAACTAAAATATAAAAATTTCAATACAGAATAGTAGTAGACACTTCAATTTTTCACTTATTTATGCCATATTTGTTGACAGGGAAGATAAGACTGTCATACCAAAATGACATATTAATTTGTTAATTTGAGTTTTTTGAATGTTTTGGATTTTATAAATTATTCCAATTTTGTCTCAAATATGTTGTTGAATCCATTGAAGCGCTGCAACTTGATCCTAAAGTCCTCAATTTCCTGCTACTGTTTCGTCTTCGGGGATCAAAACATAATCAACAAATGCGGAACAACTTTTTTTGATTTTTTGAATAGTTTAGATTTTATAAATTATTCGAATTTTTTTATTTTTGTAATTGGTTTTTTTCTCATTTTTTTAACAGTTTAAAAGCTGTCAGACTTTTCTTAGTTTCATTATTCATTCAAATATTAAACTAAACGGTAGCTTAGGTGAGTTATACAACCAGTAACGTCACATTTTTTTAACTGATTGTTGCAGGGGATCATGACTAATGACGTCACATCTTTTTAGACTCACCTAAGCTACAGTTCAGTTTAATATTTGAATGCAGATAATAAATATATTAAACAAAACTACAGCTTAGGTGAGTTTTACAACCAGTGACGTCACATTTGTTAACTAATTGTCGCAGCGGACAATGACTAATGACATCACACGTTGTCACACTCACCTAAAGGACAGTTTAATTTAATATTTAAACATTCAAAAGAATATATATATAAAAAAATGCCCAATGAGTAACCTATCAATTATTATGAACCAAAATAAAATGCTTTCGAACATTACACCATTAAAAAAAATTACCTAAAGGTCCCAATCTGTAATTAAAAGTGACCAACACAACATCTTGGTTAAGAAATCGATGAGGACGGAACTGGGTACTAGATCCGGAAAAGTAAGTTGGACCGTGGATGAAGACCATAACGGGGAAATAACTTCTATATTTCCGGCTAAGCTGAAGAAATCAATTTTTTAAAAACAAAAACTCGTGTGTAATTAAATGTTAACGAACTTACCGGCGGAGTGAATACATTGAGATAAAGACAATCTTCTTGACCAATAAAAGGTTCTTGAGAGAAATAAATATCTCTTTGAAGACACTCGGGTGGATCATGTGTCGCGTTATAAATACCGATCCAACCAGAACTCGGTTCCGGTGGCTTCAATACATAAAATAAATAAACATATAAATAACTACAGATAATTTAATACCTTGAATCGAAGATTTCCAATCGGTGGTTTAGCGTAAGGGATGCCAGTAAACGATCTAAAAATTCTTCCACTATCAGTTTGGTCATAAAAACCTCGCACTTTACTTTTCAAATTAATTCTCGCCATTGGATTACTTCTCGTGTAACATTCAACACTTACAAGAGTAACCACAAGCAGGAGAAATAGCGGTTTACCACAAGTCAGCAACATGGTATTTTAGTTTGTGGTAGACAAATGGGAGTTGGGAGTCAATATAAAGATAGAAAAGGACCCCCAAGGGCGACCTGAAATAAAAAATAAAAAAATTTTAAGTATGTTAGATAGAATTTTTTTTTTTGTAAGAGAGAGAGGTTTTTACCTATTATAATCTGCTCTAAGTGGGATTGTGAAGATGATGTTTTTGGGGTTGGTCCTTGAGGCGAATGGCCCAGTGTAAAAATATAGAAACCGGTCATGGTCAGTTCGCTGCACCCCCAAGGGAGAGAAAGTGAAAGTTTTTTTTTGTTTTATTAAAGGGGATGGGTGATGAATTTGAAGAATTTATTAAACGTTTTTCTGATGTAAGATTTTCGTCATTTAGTATTACGTTTTCTAATGACTTTTTATTAAGTTGTAAGTATGCTTAAAATTCTTTTCTAATTTATTTGCAACTTAAAGTGATATGTTATCGAGACATTTTGGTTGTAGTTGTTTCTATGTTTACTGCTATCGTTACCTTTACAGCAACAATAAAGTTTACTGTTGCTGTTACTTTTAATGTTGATTACTGTTGATATTTATTAATTTTATATTGTTGATTCTACTATTACTGTTGTTACGGTTATTGAAATGTATTTACAGTAGAATTCGGTTACAATTTACCCGTGATACAACGAACTGTCGGATACAACGAACTGATATTTTGGTCCCGTCTAGTGGTATAGGAAATTACACATAAACCACGTCGTTTACTACGAACTCGGTTCGGATACAGCGAATTCTCTGTTTTAACGCCCGCAGACCTGATTTTACTTATTTATAACCTTTAGTGTAGTAAGAATTTTTAAATGAAGCAAAAAAAACGTTTTTTTAATTAATAAACACACACTTTGTAACATTTGATATTAAATGACGCAACTGGATGAAAAAAATTACATAAATACCTCATTAATTCACACGATGCGTCAAGAGGAAATACTTTGTCTCGTCTATAAAGAAAAAAAGTGAAACAAAAAAACCGATGCGCCTGACCGACTCGACACTAGAGGGTGTGTTACTAAGAATTACCCACGAGGAGGTTAATACTTCTTCACACTCACCTCCCTTCAATTTAAATTAGCAATGATAAATTCCTCGAAATATTTGAAGTAGTAGTAGAGAGAGAAAAAAATGAATTCAAATAATATTCTATAAATAGATTCATTAGAAATTATTCTGACTCAATTTTTGAAAATCATTAAAACAAATTGAGATTTATTGAACTGAAATCTAAGAATCACTTTAAGAGTTTTCATTCATAAAAAGTCATGTAAATTAAAATTATCTCGTTTTTATAGTTTATAAACTATTCTAAAATGTCAACTTTTTATAAAAATTGTTGAGTTCATACCAAGCCACACTAAAGTGAAAGTTCATTTTATTGCCACATCAACATATGTGGACAATGTGTAGTCATTAACCGGAAATGGGTATGACCTACCTCTCACACACTTTTTAAAAATCATAAAATAGGATCTGTTTTACAAAAATTCCCCTTCCAAATCAATTATTTCCGCCTTTTTACGCCTTTTTCAAATCATCTGATAAACTTAACCCGGTAAAAACTAACAAAAACAAAAATTTCCTTACAAAAACCTACAAACTCTGCAAATCCGTAAATGAAATTACCCAATATCCCCACAACCTAAATATTTTCCCCGTAAGTAAGCAAAACAAAAAAACCGACAACTAACCCTACCCACGCAAATCTACCAAAATGACGTAGGCGGAATGCGGTTATCAACACTCATAAATTCAAAAATTATAAATTTGCTTTAACACAATAAACTAATAAAACTCACAATCTGAACAAACAAATATAAAAAAAAAAAAAAACTAGTGACTCATCCACCTGCTTAAAAAACATAGCTCAACTCGTTCTGTCAAATCATAACACGAGCAAATTTTCTACAGGGAATCCCAAGTACTCGGAAATACCGTCAGAAGCCCCGCCTTACTCATGTGGCGGGAAATTCCTGATTGGCCGTTCCTCTATAAAAGCCGATTACATTTACTTACTCACCATCATAACTCTCACAATTCACACCATGACAGCACCCATTCGTACTAGGCCTCAAAGGCCGATCGGTATCACCGAAAAGCCTGTATCGGTTATTCTGACTTTTATTTACCTCATCTCAGTTGTCCAGTCGCTTCCAACCGTCAACGTACAATTCAGGCCGATACCTGTTGATGACCCTGTCGCAGCTGCTATAGAAAACGGGAAATTTATCAGGCAAATGGCGGTTGAGACGAAATGTGGGGAACCGAAGGAACGTGTGATCCATATGAAGGATTTAGTCACCGATCCCGGGGTTAGGTTTATACCTGAGTGCTTCGTGCTTCACCAATGCGGCGATGATACCGGTTGTTGCCCTGCCGGACAAACATGCGGAGCTGCGGCGACGAAAGACGTGAAGATGAATTTCCGGGTGTTTAAGATGGGTTCCCGTCAACCACCGGCCGTTGATGTTTTCCAGTTTACGAATCATACTGTGTGTGGTTGTACGGAAAAGAATGATATTCCTAAATAATGACGTCATTTTTTACTTAATTCTGATATTACTCGAGTTTGTTCCAGAATTAGTGACGTCATTACTTGTCGTATTGTAATGTTAAAAAAGACAAAAATTGCAGCTTGTGTCTATGCTCATTTAATTTAAAAATATTGTTTTCTAAGAGATACATTTTTTTATATTTATAAATTATTATTATTATTTATTTATAAATGTCATAAATTATGAAATAAATATTTTTATAATACTCGGTTTTCTTCGTGGATTTTTTTCATTTTATTTTTTTATTTTTGCCATGCCATGCGGGTGAGTGTGAGTGCCGCATCCAATTCATCCCAGTAGCGATTGGAGGAACCTTTTAAAAAAATTAAATTATTATTTTATAAGATACGAATAAAATATTTTATATATCTAACCTGGTGATGACCTGAGTTCTTCTTCTGGCGATGATCGTCCGCTGTCACAAGAATTAGTCCATGAATCACGTAAATATCGTTCCATAATGTCCGTTTTGTACTTGGGTGCTGCCCTAAATTTAAAGAGATATAAAATTCTAAAAAGGTTAAAGGATGAAATATCAATTATAATCAGACAAGTATATTTTATCATTTGTTATAAAACGTCTGCTGATAAAAATACAAATAAATATTTTTTATCTAATCATTTAACACTTAACCGCATTGTTATTAGTGCATGGGTTTAGCACCAAAACACGCCACCAGGTGCGCATCACTTTTGTATTCATCTCTTATTCAAAATTGGAGTTGGTGTCCGATTTAAAAACAACTCTGACCATCAAGAGATGAGTACGATACATAAACCGGTCCGGTTAGTATATATTATTTATGAGGTTACGGCGGTCCCAACTTCTACGTCCGCTTTTATCACGATTCGTTTTGATTCGTAGGGTTTCGTAAAGTATCGTAAAAGCGGAATTGCAAGTTGGGATCGGTCGCAACCCGTAAAAGTATATAGTAATTGAACCGGTTACATCCTACACTTCCCATTTCACTTTGCAATTACTTGTCTGTTGTGTTCACATTAGAAGTATGCAAGAGTAATGCAGATCATTACTTACATCTACCTATATTTATATTTGTACGGTACGCCGTATGTGAGAGCAAACTTTCCTTTTAGCAACATCAGCCTTACGTCACTTCTGTTTCAATATGAACACAAGTGTGAACCTGTCGCTTAAAAACGCCTTTATAGCGCATTATGGAGTTGCGTATCTAGGGTTTTGGTAATGAAAAGAGCCAGTTTTTGATATTGTAAATTCAATTATAAAAAAAAAAAAACCAAAATGGCGGCTGTGATTTTGCCATTTGTTGCTTTGTTTTTGTATTAATAAACCAGGTAGCATTGTAAATTAAAATCAGGAAAAAATATTTATACGATACCTCTTAATAGATTCATTCGGTGTACCCGTCACAGAATAGCTGTGTTCATCTTGTAAATTGGCCGAACCATCATCATTCGGGTCATTCCAAATACTATCCGATGACGAAATGCTCAAAACTTCAGCATTTCCCTCCAAATGAGAGTTGTATAACTTGATTCGTTGTGACCACGGTAAATCCGGATTGCGAACGACATTTTTCAATCGACGTCGTGCATTTGCGAACCAGTTATTAACCTGAAAAATTAAGCAAAATAAAAATTCCATTCCAGGCTTTAAAACTTATCAAGAAACTCATTTACTTGTACGAGTGTCATTTGTGATCCAAGCGCTAAGGAAATCTTCTCCGCTTTGGTTGGATAAGGATTTTTGCGGTGTCTAACAAGCCACTGTTTTAACGGTCTCGCCATATCCTGCAGAACATTTCTTTTATGACGGACTCGCTCGGATAATGAAATGCGTCTAGAAAAATTACAAAACATGAGACTCCGCATGATGGCGACCCCCTACAGATTTTCATCAACCAAAAATAAAACCTCTCCATATCGCATTTATACAAAAAATACGTTAATAAACTAAACTTTCTGTAACGATATTTTACCTATTTGTGCGTGATCTAAGATTTCGTCCGCCGGTCACCATCTAAAAAAACAAACCGGTCAAAAATATGAAATGTTCCGGTTGTTGTTTCCGTACCTCATTTTCGGACAACGACGCCATTTTTTCGATAAAAATGTTTGAAATGAGATGAAAACGAAAAATAAAAATAAAAAATATCCTGTGTGGTCAATCTTGTATCACAAAAATGTTGAGATTTTCAGAGATTTACGACGATTTACGCCGCTCGATCGACTCGATGATGTCACAGCCGGTTTGAGCGAGTATAAAAATTACAAAATTCTAACGGGAAAACAATTCCTCGCTGGCATCAAATCAGTTTAAAATGCTCCGTTTTAAAATGACGAAAGGATTAGAAAGAAATCTCAGATGCCCAAAAATACATCGAAAAAGGAGGCCCCGGGGAATGTATAAAAGCGATCTCTTATGTACGATATATACAAAACAGGCGAGTGAACATGAAGACATGTCCAAAACCACCACACGGGGCCGCTCATGTAACCCCAATTGGTGCTATCAATTGCAGTCACTAAGCCTCGATTGGTTCGCATCAACACCCTTTTTATATTTATTTGCATAATTTAAGTTAATTTCAGAGTCAGGCAAAATGTTTTGAGGTTTCATTTACTAAACTTCGGTTGTTTGTGGTCCGCGTAAATTACGGAAGAAATTTCGTAGGCCTTGAGTGATTTCTCGCATTTTTTCATGGATTTTCTGGTGTTGCATGTAAATACAGGTGAGGAAAAGGGTGATTGAGAGCAAAGTAAGAAGTGTTATTGCTGCGGTGCATTTTGGGGGGTTGTAAGGGGTAAAGTAGTGGAAGGTTGGAAGTGCAGGTTTGGTGGGTAGGAGATGAAGAGAGTTCCAAAATGATATTAGATGGTGGTGTTTACAAAATGGTGTCACTTTTGGTTCCAAGTTGATTTCGTAGCAGTTTGTGGTTGTTGGTGTTGTAGGTGGCCATTTTGGGTGTTCGGGTAGTGAGGGTTGCCTGAAAATGAAGGGTTATATTCAGTAGTTTAAAGGGGCATTTTTGTTTGTCATTTAAGCAAGTTCAAAATAGTTTTTGCAAAATATTTGCAAATGCAACAGAAAGATAATGCACAAACACAGTTTATGAATTTGTATTGTAAATTTCTAATATTTTAATTGTAAATGTTGCAAAACCCCCAGGAAAAAATTTTTCAAGAAAATTTTGCAAGCAATTGGCCACAAATTTCACAAATTATGAAAAAGTTTTGTAAAATTTTTGTTAAATTTTTGTAAATTATGCAAAATTTTTGTAAAAAAAAAAGTGGCCAGTCGCAAAATTTTTGTGCAAAATTTTTTTTTGCAAATATTTTTATCAAAAAAATAATTTGAATACGTTAAACGAGTGCAAAATGTATAAAACAGCGAATTTTTCTTTCTTTGTATAAAATAATCTCTTCTTAAAATTTGTATGCAATTAATTATGACTGCTAAAAAGTGTTATTTTCTAAGATTCGCACAACATTTTATTATCGTTTCTTATTTACCCATTAATGACGAAATTAGTCCACAAAGTGACAACCATTCCCATCACTATCCGCTCATCCAACGTCAGGCTAGTCCTGGACCCGCCAAGAAACATCTCAAGCGTCGTTAAACGTTGCTCAAAACTCAATTCATACAAAAACGTTTCACCACGCATAGCACACTTTTTTGCCAAAGAAATTGCGGGGGCGTAAAACACACCATCCAACACCATCTGCCAAAACAAAAAAATAAAAACTCCCATCATTGCAAACACAATTAAAAAAAAAAATTCTATACCTCAGAAACATTCGACGAATGACCATAGAACGAATAAACAAAATCTTTCAATTCATCAAAATTAGCAACTGCAACTTTCAAAATGTCTTCACCATTTACAACTCGAGGTAAAAAATGACTATCACTCGAAGTAATTGCAATAACAACCGGAACGTTAGAAACAAACGTTAAATTCCCTCCTTTGAAATCAACACCGAACATATTAAATGTTTGCTTTTCTATTAAAAGTTTCGCATCTTTTTTCCGTAGACATTTGATCGTTTCTTGTGTTGGCTGTTGGGGACAAGCAACGCGGGAGGCAATGACTCGAGTTGAATCTATCGAGGGGGTCAAACCCAAGGGAGCACTCAAAATACCAGCTCCTGAAAACAATCCTTTTGCTAGTGGGGAAAAAAGTAATGCAGTTACGTCATTTCCTGTTTGACCTTCTCCTAATATTGTCACTTGGTCTGGGTCACCACCAAAGGCGATTACATTTTTGTGGATCCATTGGAGCGCCATTATTTGGTCTTGGAGGCCTGCAGTGTGGAAATTGTCTTCGCTCGTTAAATGACCTGAAATAAGTAACTGTAGTGAGATGAGGTTCACACTTATGTTCACATTGTAGTAACGCACAAGTGGAGGGCAACTCTATAAAATATGAGGAAATTGAAGTGTAACTAATTAGTAATTTTACTTGATACTTCAAAGTGTGAATCATATCACATTTGCGTCCACTTCTAGTGTGAACACAATGCAGTAAATGGTGCCGCGTAATCACAGCTGATTCACTATGCTTAAAAAATGCGAGGAAACTCAAATATGTTTACTTTACTTGCCTCTTCAGGTGTGAACGATGCCTCGTTTGAGTTACTTTTTGTGTGAACATAATGCAGTAATCGGAATTGATTGACTGTCACTACAAAATGTGCAGTAGTGATGTGGGGAGGGCGCTTTTAGTACGAAATATTGCCACTGGATGTAGAGGCGCCACAGAGCATTGGGAGTTGTATAAGGTATTTATACAATAAATTTTTTACAATAATAACTAATACCTATAAAGGTTTTATAAAATATTTTGTTACTAATTTTAAAAGCAAAAATAATTGAGATCATAACAAAATCAACTTTAACCTTTGTACAGAGTTTCGTTAGTAAAATTTTTTTTCGAAGAACAGCAATGACAAACCAATAGAGCTAATACGCGACTGGTGGCCAATTGTTGCAACAAACCCCGCACTAACTTATTTGCATCTTCAAGCGTGTACAACGCCATATTTGCATTACTTCAAGTGTGAACCAGGGAATAATAATCATTTAGTGACACTAGTAAGATTTCAATTTCAACAAAGAAAAAAATCAGTACAGATCATTACATCATAATGTCATCGATAGAGGGCGCTACTATCATTTTTATTATCACAATTTACTTAAAACCAAAAACACAATTTAAAAGTTAATTCCGTATTAAATTCCCATTTACGTTCACATTAAAGTATCGCAGAAGTAAGAAAGTAAGCTTGTGCCGTAAGTAAACGCAAAAACGTGAAACTCTCGCGACAACAATCAGAAAATTCCACGTCATCTCTTCACTCATAAAACAAAAGTTGTACCTTAAATCAACTCACCTAAGATTTGAATCCGATAATGAACCACAATTAGTAATATCTGCTTAAACACCCACTGTTTATCATTTACTTCAAATTCTACATCTCCTTGGAATATTACTAAAACTGGCCAAAAATTACTTTCCAATGACTCTCCATACGACGTCATCTAAAATTTAAATTGCTGATAATTTTTAAATTTTTACTATCAAATTCTACTCACTTGTCCCGTATAAACATCCAAATATAAACAATCTTCATCTCCACTAATCAAACTTGTGTGAGAGTTTAAAGCGAGACAATTTGGTTGTGAATTTGTTAGTGTTTTCACTTGTGTCCATTCATCAGTTGAAATCGGATTCTGTAAAGGAAAAAAAAAAAAATCAAATCTTTGGCTTTAATCCAAAGAAAAGAAAAGAATGGGGTGATTGAACCTCACCTGGAATCTGAGTTTTCCTGTTGGAGGTTTTGCATAAGGAATTCCCAAAAATGTTATTGACGTTATTTCTCCCGTTATTATTTTTGATTCACCTCGAACTGGACCTTTAGTTGTTAAAACTGTCACGTGGCTTGTTCCGCAAATGTTTAGGATTGAATATAAAATTACAATTTGAGTGTACATGTTGGGCATGAACAAAATTCACAAATGGCTTCAAAGTTATATTTGGAAAGAATTTACTTTTTTTTTTTTATTTTGGGGTTTATTTTCATTGACACAAAACGTATGCCAAGTTTCATTTTTTTCTCATTTTTTGTGTGTTCAGTTATCACATTTTGTTACGGGATGTGATTTACCTCTCGTCGTTTATTTTTTTTTTTTTTTTTTGAAATAAAAACTTTTAGTAATTGGGATATATTTACGTTTAATTTTGAATATACAGTATTAGGAGCATGTCGAGAAAAAAGAAATTCGATAATTTAGCAACACGTCAAGTACATGTAGAACAAGACGAAAATGACAAAAAAGGGATTAGGGTGATATCTTCGTGTCGGTCTTGAGTGGAGAGATTAGAGAGAAGGTTATCAGATGAAGGGGGGAATGTGGATTTGGAGGATAGAAATAGAGCGGATAGAAATGTTTTGAATTTAAGGGGTTTTGAAAAAAAAGAGTAAATGTGCGAGCAATTGATTTCAAGTCCTCTGCTCTAAATGGAAAAGTGCACAATCCAGTGTTCAACAGTAACCACAAACCCTAGAAAAATAAAATTAGAGAATTATATTTTCTAATTCAATACGTGTATTTTACTGACTATTCAAATCCAGGATTAAGGTAAACAGCTGTAATGTTATTAGTGAAAATCACTCATTATAGACCGACTGGGTACAACCTGTTGCGTCAAATATAATCAAAAAAATAGAAAAGAATTTTTTTATACGTAAACCATGTCGACACAGCCATCAATATGAAAATAGTTGAGCTGAACATCCGATTCAAAATAAAATAAATCGCAACATAAGCTATTTCTTCTCCTTGGAATGATTAGAAATGACGACGCCAACTGGGTAAAAAAAGAAAAACAAATTTTTATAATGAAAAAAATATTACACAACTGGTAATCATTAAAATTTCTATATTTATAGTCGTCACCTTTCGCATTTGCACGCAGTTCAAAGCAAAATAAATTGGACATGGACTTGAAAGTGTTCTTAGCCCTGTTTTTACTAATTCACCGCAACCATAGAGTTGCATGTGGATGGCATGACGCTAAAGATTGTGGTAAATTATTATTTTGTTTCTTATCTTCTTTCTAATATTTGAGAAATAATTTCAGAAAATGGTGAGGATTGTATCAAAGGCATTGCCGTGCACGTCGTGAACCAGAGGAATCCAAAGTCCCAGTAATGAAAATAAAATATAAAAATAATTTCACTTGACTAACAGATATTTATTTATAAGCTTCCGCAATGGCCTCTATTACGAACTTATCGAGCTAAACACTACAAAAAAGGATGGTCTAATAGTACGTTGTAGATATAAAACTGATAGCGATATAAGACGTGTAGGTCCTGCTCATAAAGAAGGCGTCAATGGTCGTCATTTCACAAATGCAACTTTTGCCTTACATAAACTCACTTTCAATTGCACCTACTACCACCAAAGT
>JAQGAS010001386.1:0-20282 GCA_034686365.1 Pachymerium ferrugineum | reverse complement strand
GACACAGTAAGACAAGGGGGAGGGGGGGGTCTAAATTTCGTTAAAATTACTGGACGTCATTTATGGACGACCCCTTAATAGATTGTATTTTTAATTTAAAGTTTATAAAAACAAGTGGAAAATCGTTTGAAGTAAAAGTTTTTGTTAATGAAAAGACATTCACAAATTTATAATTAAAGCTAAGACGCCATCAAAGCAATGCCTCGATACTATTTACAACAGTGATAATAATAATACCAAGATATAGACCCAAATTTCCTACTATTTCACTGAATAAACCACACGCAGGTGCTAAATCCTTCTCTCTCACTATTTATCATGTGTCATCAGCATATAGAAGACTTATCCTTAACGTCGCCAGCGGCTACCAGGGCCATACGCGAAGGAATAAAAAATTACCAACAAAATAAGAAAACTATACTATACAACTATTTCTAAGCACAATTGAGCACAATTGAGCACAACTGAGCATTGGCAGCCGTAAAGTTGATATAACATCGATTATTTATTATAGAAGATACAATGCCAGGGCCATCATTGCCTAATGGGTCTGAAACCATTCATTTTACTGGTATTTCGTAGATTTTTACCAGCCACCACAGAATGCTGAAGAGATTAGTATTAATACAGCTATGCAATGAAGAACATGAAAATATAAAAAAAATACAGGTTTATGCCAACAGCATGTTAACCAATTAGGTTGCATAAATTAAGAAGCTTTCATTTAAAAATCAAAAATTTATCAAATTAAAACTCAACCTCGCTGAAATTAGGTCCACAACTTGTTTCACAAAGTATAGTCAGTCACTGGCAACAAGAACCAGACATTTAACTGCTTTATGAAGTCTATTCAGCTCAACTGCCCCACCACCACCAGAATACTATAGGGATTCGTAATTAAGACACACAATGCAGAACCTGAACAGCTAGGGTCATACGCGGCGAGAGAACACTAAGCTACAGAATCAAAGCAAAAACAAACTACAACAAAAAGTGTAAATTAGAAAAAGACAAAAACTTCAAAACTAATTTCGAATCAGAAGACCAGCGATGGTGGCCGTCAGTTACATACGTCGCGTCAAAATGTCGCATTTAACCATCCTCATGCTATGTTTGACATTTATAATTTTCATAATTCATAACTGCAAACGCAAGCGAGCAAATCTAGGACACTTTTCCCTTCTTCGTATCGGAAAGAAAGAAAGAAAAGAATGAAGCTTAAAGGGACACTCAACCCCTGAGACAAGTTGGGTTTAAATAAAAGATTACAATCATCTAGATACCTACTTAATCTACTTAAATTTCTTAATTTTTAAACGTAATTTAGTTAAAATGAAAACATTCCATCACGTGACGTAAACCAACCAATGGGATCAATTGTTGTGGACCAGTCCACTAATATTGATCCCATTGGTTGGTTTAGATCACGTGATGGAATGTTTTCATTTTAAACTAAATTACGGTTCAAAATTAAGAAATTTAAGTATTGCATACATACATGCATACATACAATCTTGTACTTAGACTATTGCAATCTTTTTTTTTTCTTAACTTGTCTCAGGGGTTGAGTGTCCCTTTAAGCCTCAAAAAAACTTGCTTCCAAATTAACTTATTTTACACATAGTCATGGCCTGGGAGATTAATTTTTCAGATATCTCTCCAATCGCAGTTGGAGGAATTATTTTTCTTTGTGTGTGTTTCATCATCGTTTTATATTAACTATGGGCAAAACTATATGGTAAAACTATGGGCAAAAATGCCTTAGTTTATAAGCTATATGCCTTATATTTCTGGTTACTTTGCCGTCCATTTTATTCGAAGCGTCACTTCAATTGACGAGACAAACAAGACGTTGAAAATACCATGCGATATGTACAATTGTATGATAAAGTGGGCTAAAAAGGTGAGTGAAAATTAGAATTATTTTTTTTTCCACTAATTTTGATTTTTACAGGCCCTGCCGTGAGTTGCAAATTACGATTTTCAGGAAGCCTGTTTCTGGCTTAAAATAAAAAAAAACTAAATCAGCACAGCTGAATTTCCAACAATATTCGCAAAACAAAACACCAGTAGAAATCTTGCCTGCACAATGCGACCTTGAATACAACCACCAATTTCAACGGAGAACAGGTTTTTAATTTATTAACTTTGTAGGGAGAATAAAAACCTGCTAAGTCTATTAAAATCATGTTTAAACACATTAGCTGGCTACGATTATGAACAATACAACCTAGTAGCTGTGATTCAGCACATCGGTTCATTTAAAAATTCTGGCAAACCAATCAATTGTAATCATCACAGGTGTACTTGTGGATGACTTATGATATTCTAAGGCAGTTTTTACGTTTCATTTGTCAGAATTTTTAGTTCTTTATTTATAATTTTATGTACATCAGTGCTAATTGAAAAAATAATACAAATTCACGTCTATTCAATTACTTACTAGACCGCCAACAAAAACCCGACCCAGAATGGAAAGCACCTGCTCTGAAGCACAAAGCAAATCTACACTAAGAAACAGCAAGTGTCTGTGCGCCAATAGAGAAAAACTTGACTGATTTCTTTCTTTCTTTCTGTTATTCTTCTTCTTTCTTTCTTTTATTCTTCTTTTTCCTCCTTAGTTTTAGTGCCATGCCATGGCATGCTACCACGCCAGGTTTTGGCGACATGGCATGTGACTAAAACTAAGGAAAAAGAAGAATAATAAAAGAAAGAAAGAAATCAGTCCTTTGTAATGTGACGTCACTGCTCCATAAAATGTACTCGAGAATAACTTGGAAATTTCAGTATTGGGGGGGGATCTGACAATCACAATTTATTTCTAAAAATTAAAATTTAACTAACAACATTTAGTTTTAATTAATTTTTTAAAAAAGGAACTGAAAGGTAACAAAAACCAGAGCCCTAACTGGTAACAAGAGATTAAACTGTTTTATGAAGTCCATTTAACCCATCAGCCTCGTCCACCACCACCAGAATACTACATGGATTCGTAAAGAAAAAGCAATCAAGTTTAGCTCTGCCAACTTTTGCTAGTGCCTGAGGCGACAATAAAATAAAGAAGAAGAATAAGACTGCGCAGGCAAGGAAGAAGGAGGAGAAGAAGAATAAGGCTTAACGCCGAAAAGCGACAAGTAAGGTCATACGCGGCGGGGAAATACTAAACTACAAAGTCAAAGCAAAAACAAACCAAAGTAAAACGGCTGAGGCCAAGGAAAATCGACCCCACGTGGACACCGATGACAATCTGATTAAGTTGATAGATACTAATATCGAACATGGACTCAGCGAAGGACATTACAAAAAGATTGAAGGCGAATATGTAATAACGGAATATTTGGAGGCGCAGAAAAAAAAAAAATTTGGTAGACTGAGTGAGGTAGCTTTTTTCTTCTCTCTCAAAGAGTTTCAAAGGTGTCTTCCAAGCGAAGATTAATAAAAAAATTTCAGGGTTCGCCCTGACATTTTTTGATTAATCCCCGTTTTTTCATCACTTAAATTTAAAAGACAAGTTAGGAAGGTTTTGTCGAAACAAAAACCAGTATAAAATCTGCAAGCAGAGCGAGGGAGCCCGAGACAAGCTACAACAACAGTATATAATGGGCCGCAAGAAGTTATCTGCACGCGTGCAACATAAACCACCGAGCCTTTATGTAATATTATATTATAATGGATAGTGGCCGTCAGATACGTTCGTCGGGCAATGATTACCAATTTTCGATTATTATGTATTATATGTATCACAATTGTTATTGTCGTATACATTTTAAGTAAGCATATATAGCAGAAACAATCGCCTCACTTCAGCGTTAGGCGATATAATTCGGCCACCGAACAGTAATTGAAATGTTAATAAAATTGATCCTTTCTCAGGGAATAAATACTTTAGTGTCCCCCAACCTATTGTAAAAGGATAAGTGTGTGTACAACTGACAGGTGTTGGACGAGTGAAACATTTATTTTTCTTTTTCCGGATTTAAGTCAGGATGAAAGTTCTAGGTTCGAAGAATTGATTTTGTACAAGAAAGACAACAAATCTCTCACCTGGACACCCCAGGTGGTGGTTAATGACGTCATTATCATTACGTGTGATTAAAAATAGAGTTGGAGATGCAAGGAAAGAAGAAAGAAAAGAGAATACATATACATCGTTTTTTTTTTAAACCCCAGCTATTCGCATCACTTGGTTTCGTTTTTCTGTCCCATTTGCATCACCCTCAGTGAATTCAGTAAGAAGCAAAGAAATTGATGTTGACTAAGACAATGTAAAACTAGGTAAATACTCCGTAACAAAATTTTAAGGTAAAATGAGGTCAACAGAAATACCAAGTTACACAGGTGCATTAAACCACTAAAAAATTTTGGTTACAAATTTAACAAAGTATTGGGCGAGGAGTCGTTTGGTGTTGTCCTATTTATTGGTAAATAAACAGGTTAAAATGGGAATGAGTTAAAGAATGAACGGATCGGTCCAAGTTCCTGCTCTCGTAATCACGAAGGCCTGACGTCAGCAAGTCCCAGATGGTGGGAGGCCATTCGGCTTTCTGCCTCTTAAGGCAGTTTTTACAAGGGTTGACCTTTCATCTAACTTTCGATGTCGACGCTTATCTTTCGGAATTCAAAATATTTTTGTTTTATTAGGAATATTAACATTGTTGAAATATGTCCAAACCCAGTTACCTATTTTTACAATAGACATCGAGTACAGAACAACAACTACAAATATCATGTCATTCAGTACTTAGTAAACACTTATCGGGATAGTTTCCTATTTATAATTCTGTGTATTTCGGTGTTATATTTTGGATCTCAGAATCAAAAATGAGATGGATCCGTCACATCCCTTTTATTGTTTTGCTGGCGGGATTAAACTTTCTTCTTTCAGTGGTTTCAGAACCTTAAAACGCTGTAATTAAACTTTTCAAGGTTATGAAACCACTGAAAGAAAAAAGTTTAATGCTGCCAGCAACAACAACAAAAGTGATTTTTTCCAATACCGAAGAAGGAAAAATAACAGCTTGCTAGAAATACGTAGCGACAACCCAATTTATTGCCCATATTAGAAGATTTCAAGATATGCCACGACTTATGACGCTGAAAATGTTGATTTCTAAGGTCATACGCGGCGGGAAAACACTAAGCAAAAACAAACCAAACTAGAGGCTGTCATGAGTTCCGTAATCAAGGAAATCAATAAAATTATACAGAGAACCGATTGGAGAAAGAAGATAGATGAAGTCCGCCTGAGAAGGAGAAGAAGAAAAAACCCCCCCCCAAAAAAACGGGCAGTTAACAACATTTTTTTGAGTCGGAATAAGGATACTGGTAGATTGTTAAAACTGAAATGCAAATGTTCTACAAAACCTGTGGCTTGCTTTGGACTGTTTGTAAAATCTGAAGACAAACTAAAAAGCAGGAAGGCTTTTTGCTATGAATGTTTAACAGTCTTCGATGTGTCCGAAATCTTTGAATGTCAGCCAAATAAAAATATAGAAAGTATATTGAAAACAGTGAAATATAAAACTGTAAAACATTTGTACTGATTTCTCTCAGCCCTATTTTCTATTTTAAACACCTAATGACGCACAAGAACTCAACCACTGAAATATTGAGTGCCAGTAGGTCAGGGCACATCAAAATCTAAAAAATTTTACACGGACTTCTATGAAAAATTTTCTAGATTTTGGTGTCCTCTGACCTGTAAAAGGATGAGACATATAGTTCAAAATAATATAATATAAAATTGATATCTAACCATTTTTTTTCTTTTCAGAAACAATGACATCCCTAATTAAGCTGGCCGCAAAAAAATTGCTTACAACCGCCCTGAAATATCTAAGAAACAAACCAAATAAACGCAAAATCGAAATAATAATTCCTAAGAGAGTTCATTTGTAAAGTCATATTTACTATTGATAAAAGTGACGATGAAAGCGATGAAAGCGACGGAAGCGACGAAAGTGGCGAAAGAATAATAATAATTTACAAACAATTTCAATTTACAAACAAGGCACGAGAGCTATTCAAGCTCAAGAATACGACCAAGCTTCTAAAGCAAGGGCAAAGAATAGTAGAAGTCATACGCAGCAAGAGCATGTTACGCAATTATAATGGATAAATTAGCTGAAATTAGGTCCACAACTTGCTCCACAAGGAATACTCAGTTGCTGGTAAGCAATAAAATGCATAAATTAGGATTTATCAAACTGTTCAAGTCTTACGCTCCATTTCTGAGGCTCCACAACTACGATAGCTCTTTTAAGGAGGAGAGAAATGAATTTCAAATTCAAATATTAAATTGCGTAAAAAAAAAAAAAATAGATTGTAATAGTGTTGTAACTGTACCTCTCGTAACCACTAGAAAATTGAAATGATTTAAAAAATGTCAATAAAAATTGCAATTTTGGAAGTTATACTCTCAAAAGAGTATACGTTTTTGTACTTTAAGTCAGCTATGCAAATTGCAGCACAAATGAGGACTGATCACATAACATAATTAAAGGCTAGACATCGTTCAGATTGTGGCCGCCACTGTGTTGCTGACGCCTAGAGCAGATAGAACTTTAAAGAACGTGGAAAGTTCTAAAACCATCGAAAGAAGTTGAAAGTAATGCCGCCAATTACAACAAGTCACACGCGGTAAGAACAAGTCAGAAAGAAATAATTCAGCCATAGCATCACCAGTGGATAAGGTACTACGCTTGTTCACATTACAAGCAAGTAAAAATAATGCCGAGCAATTGATTTCTTTACAAACGTGGCAAGCATTTATACGGAACATGTGCCAGAGCAGAGAAGAAGAAGAAACAGAGAAAATTTTGGAAATATTGAAAGAAACAGTTTTGGCATTATGCCGGGATAGGGACTTTTGTGTTTGTTATCCCAAATTTATTAGTTGTGGTCAACAGATTGAAAGAAATGCCAGTGACGGTTTTATGGAGCAAGTAAAGCTTGTCCGTACTTTGAAAGAAATGCCGAATGCAAGGCATTAAACTAAGTACGGACAAGCTTTACTTGCTCTATAAAGTTGTCGCTACAGTAAATTGTCGCTAAATAAGAGTAAACACCAGAGAAAAATAACATTAGAATTGCGCGTGGGTTATTGTACCGCGTCAGATTCATCGGCGATAGCCAGTTGCGCCGTGACCATACTTTGCAATGAAACCGGGGGCGCCTCCGGCTATGATATGACTCAAAGCGGAGGGGACAACCCAAGGACTTTTGGCGGCTTTTCACGCCAAGCCAACTACGATACGAAAATTCAACTTGTGTCCTATTTGAAACAAACCGTATCTAATAATGGGTCATCTTTTAGCCATACACTTGAATCTGTTTCGATAATGACACACTTGAATGGACAAGAAACGAATCAGGTGTTAGTTTTTAGAGAGATTTTTAACAGTTTATTGCAGTTCTTAAAAGATGGTCAGTTTAATTCATTGGAGGTTATTTGCTCCAAATTAAGCTTTTGGCCAGCTTTCTTGCAGAATGAGATGATAGATCATTCTGTGTACAACATTCAGCATACATTGTAGGGAACAAATGAAGATGACCCAAAGATGTATAAACTTTTGTATCGTGCATTTCATGCTATGTATAACAAATTCTCAATTACGTTAAGAGATATCGATGAGTAAATTCATGCTTCATTTAATCTTAAAGCGATTAAGTATTTTTAAACTTGATATTTTTTATAAGAAAATGCACAAGTATTTTAGCATTACAGTATAAAGTAAAAATTGTTCAATGTATATTTCAATCAATGTGCCTCTGCTCAATTATGCCTCTTGATAGATATCTATTGTATTTGAAATATGCAGTTTCACAAACTATAATTTTTCAACTTAAATTGATGCACAAGGCAAATTTGGAGTAAATGAGAGGCAACACATTTCTAACGATTGTCACTTTTCAAGAGGCCAATCACGACTTAAGGTAAGACATTTAAACCAATATTTTCGTACATCCTTAAAAATAAAAAGGTATGAAAGAAAAGAATGAAAAAAGTGTGTAAATTCTCTGAGGATGACGATTTTACCTTTAAAAGTACCGTAAAACCGGTTGACTTGACCCTGGGTGAATGACTTTGCTCCACCCCTAAAAAAAGTTGCTTTTGTTTTTCTGATGAACTCGTTAATGATATGAAATTACTTTTTTTTTTCATCAAAAGAAGCATTTTCTTATGTATCAGAAACAATTCATGAAGTAAGGATTCATTCGTTTATTATTTTAATCAAAATAAACTTTAAACAGTAGTATTTTCTGGGTCAATTCATTACTTATAAAACTCTCTCTTAGGTCGAAGAAGAAGAAGAAAATGCACAAGGTTAGTTCTTAGTCGTATTTGGATAGAAATTACTGCGGTTGCAATCAATATACACGTCAAGGACCTAGCTGCAGACATTCTAGCAATTTCTGTGGGAATTTGTCTCGTGTACTTCGTCTTTTGCGGTAAAATAATCAATTAGGTCGAGGAAGCTAGAAAACCACCACTAGAAAATTGAAATGATTTAAAAAATGTCAATAAAAATTGCAATTTTGGAAGTTATACTCTCAAAAGAGTATACGTTTTTGTACTTTAAGTCAGCTATGCAAATTGCAGCACAAATGAGGACTGATCACATAACATAATTAAAGGCTAGAAATCGTTCAGATTGTGGCCGCCACTGTGTTGCTGACGCCTAGAGCATATAGAACTTTAAAGAACGTGGAAAGTTCTAAAACCATCGAAAGAAGTTTAAAGTAATGCCGCCAATGACAAGTCATACGCGGTGAGACAAGTCAGAAAGAAATAATTCAGCCATAACATCACCAGTGGATAAGGTATTACGCTTGTTCACATTACAAGCAAGTAAAAATAATGCCGAGCAATTGATTTCTTTCTTTTGAGGTGCTAAGAACCTGAAGATAAGATAACAAGATCCAGCGACAGCAAAGATAAGATGACAGAAAGAAAGCAATTACGTTTAGCATTGCTTAAATGTCATAGGCGACAAAGAAAGACAAAGAACATGTTAAACTGCAAAGCCAAAGAAAAATTAAACCAAGGTAGAAAACAAAACTACAAGAAACGACAATAAAAGAAAAACAAGAGAGCTTTAAAACTTTACTCTGCAAGCCATTTCAAAATTGAGCTAGCTTTATAGTTACATTTGACATTTAAAATGAGGCTTGAATAAGAAACAAATGTAGTAGCCCAGAAGGGTAAACATGTTTATCCAAACAATCTCATTTTAAAAACTAGCTTCGTTTCACATCCTTCACCAACCGCCATACCTACTAAATATGGTCCAGTTGATACAACCTAAACCAGACACCGAGAAAAACCTTACACTTGCAGATTAGGACACTGCAAGTTTATTGGAAATTCATTGAGATTTAGTAGTTCCAGGAGAGAGAAATGAGGCTTAACTTCGCCTGCCCGATAGGTAAATTTCACATAAAATCCAAGATCAAGCTGAAATTAGGTTCACGGCTTGTTACAAAGTGTACACAGTCACTGATGATAAGAATCAGTGTGACCAAATTGTTTTAAATGAAGTTAAAGCCAATGAAAGTGTTATAACAGACACCATTTCCATGCCAGTTTTGGAAATGGTGACATTTAAGTCCTATGGGACATTCAGTCCTTGGTCTTTTAAAAAGTTACTAGAAGATACAAGCTGGCGGATGGTAGGAAGGAAAGAGAAATCAGGTTTACTGTCGCCGATGGAACTAGATGAAAAAAACTTTGCAATAAAAAACTAAGTCCCTTAAGAGAGAAGAAGTGGGAAAAAAAATCTATGTTAAGTAGGCTTATAGAGTTATGGGCTTCAGCACAAGTTCTAAGCCGACTTAGGATGCGCTAGGTCGGGCATGCCAACTGCAAGAGACCCCAGTGGACGACCAGAAATCGTAAAGTGAAAAAAAAACCAAGTCCTTTTAGGCTTAAGAAAATAGAGAAAAAAAATCTAAGTCCTTTCAGGCTTAAGAAAATAGAGAAAAAATCTAAGTCCTTTTAGGCTTACGGAAGGAGAGAAAAAATACTAAGTTAAGTAGGCCTATGGGGTTGGGGGCTTCGACACAACTTCTAAGCCGACTTAGGATGCTCTACGTCGGGCAAGCCAACTGCAGAGTTCCCAGTGGACGACCAGAAATTATGTAAAAATAAACTAAGTTCTTTTGAGGTTAAAAAAGAGAGGAAAATAAAACTAAGTTAAGTAGACCTATGGGGTTGGGGGGCTTCGACACAACTTCTAAGCCGACGTAAGATGCTCTAGGTCGGGCAAGCCAACAGCAAGAGTTCCCAGTGGACGACCAGAAAGCTGCGAGAAGCAAGAAGAGATGTTACCTGTTTGAGTGCTGCGAGAGAACTGATTCTTAGCTGTTCTGAACTTAACCATTACACCTCTGCTTAGTTACGGAACAATAAGAATTAGACATTAGTTACAAACAGTAATTGTTTAGAGAAAGTTCTGGAAAAGGAAATGATCTCATTACAGGAAATACAAAATAAATAGAGAAAATTCGAGAAAAAGAAATTGTAACAAGGAAAATGATGCAACAACTTTTTGCTTTGCCGCAATTGTTTGATTGCGTGTCAAATATAGCATTTCATTGGCTAATAAAACCAATTAATTTACCTTTAGCTTGCACAAAATATTGTCAAGTGGCCAGTCACTCAATATGAAATGTGCATTTACAATGTAATCACTGCTTGGCCAAATTCTGGCGTAATTTTCAATTACCTAAATTTTTCAGGTTAGAACTTTCAAGATAAAGTGTTTTTTGTTGCAGTCAACCCAAGTGCAATAGGGCTTGTTTTCCGTGAGCGTTTTCGTACAGATTCTCACGTATGAGATACTTGTTTGACGGCAGAAGTATGCGATTTAACTCTGGCCCATGGTTAGAATGTATTGACATTAACGTGCCCAGTGATCGCAACCCAGAAAGATTGAAACGACTTACCTTACCCTCGTGGGCTTCCATGTTGTGGTGTCCAGTTGTTACTAGTCACGCGCACACGCTGCCCAGTTGACGTTATTCTCCGCAAGATTTGTTCGTCCGTGTTCATTGTTGCATGGCTATAATGGAACACTCGCTATTGGCGGCCTCTGGTGGATGTTGTGAGTCTAGAAAAATTTACATTGAAATTATAATAAACTCAAAATTTATTATATAATTATTACTTGTTTCAATTTCATCCAGATTTTTGAACTTGGTTGATCATTCTTTACATACAATTTATGTAATGTTTAAAAATTTTTATCTGAAAAATATAAAATAAAATTAATAATAATAATTGATAAAAATTTTATTGAACGTTAATTTTTATTATAAATAAATTACCGGAATACATTTTCCTGTAAAGGAGATTTTAACTCCTCGTGTGGATTCAGCCACACATAAGATCGTCGTGATAAAAGTGAAATGATATCTTGAGACGATATCTCACGCACCTTGAATTTCTTTAAATCCGTGTTTTGGTCATGTTGTTTGTCCACGTCTGGAATATTGAATATAGAATTAATAATAATAACTGATACGTTAAACGAAAATACCAGTTGTACATACACGTCTCCTTGACGAAACCAAGATTCATTAATAAATTGGCGCCACGCTCTTTCGGAACAAGACTCAAACCAAGGGAAATTACGATAAACATAAGCTTAACGTCCCGTTGATGAATTGTATTTCACCCTTCATAAATTCCACGGTTTCTTTGAGAATATGGAATCCTTCATCCCGTAAATTTTCCTGTTTAATCTTTTCATGATGCCATCCATGTTTTTGTCAAATACTCTCCAACCGGACAAAATGTATCTATGTTGTCGCCATCTAGTGTCGAAACATGAAAACAATTAACGAAAATAGATTATTATGCGTATCACGAAAGCGTTAAAGAAATCTTGCCTCTTTTCCTGTGTCACAACTTCGACGATCAGCAATAGTGGGTCTGATTTTCAGCTTTTCTTCCGATGGCGCCTGCCCTCAATGCCTTTTGATTCCCTAGCGGCGAACAGTGGAGTTGTTCATAGTTAACGGACAAGTACTGCTTTACTTTATTGATATTATAAAGAGTTACATCTATTTAAATAAAAAAAAAAAAAATAAAAACAAACATTTAAATTCTTAACTTGAAAATTTACCGGTCATTCAAAAAAATCGATATATTATTCGTTTACTTCAAATCAATCAGTGATAATTACTTCCCTCACTGGTTCACACCATAGTCAAAGTTACCATAATCTAAAAAAGTTATCATAATTTAAAAAACCTGTTTAAATTTAACAGTTACAACTCTTAAAAAAGTAAAATAAAAACACAAATCTTAAAAGTTTCCCATAATTAAAAAAAAGTTCTAAACAGATGGATTATCCGTTCTAATCAAATCAAGTAGTGACTTAGGATTTTCCTCACTCAGAGTCAGTTATATAATAATTGCAAAAAAAAAAACTAGTTTAAACTTTTAACTAGAAAGTTCATGCATAATTCTTTAAAAAATGACATGAGGCAAAATGATAGACCATCCTCAACATCATGGTTTACGCCATAAACAAGCGGTGATTTTCGCATTCATCTGAGGGGAATATGGCGCAAATTTATTTTCCCATTCATGCAAAACTTGCATTTCCCAATGCATTCCGTACGTGCAATGAACCAGCTAAAAAAAATAAAATAAATAATTCGATATAATACCAATAACTTTTTAAATACTTGAGCAAGACATTCCAAGCCAACGACTTTCACAGCAGTTTGCATAACATCGACTGCAGCTCCCCCACTATTATCAATAAAAAATACTAAAGCACCGCTTTTAAGATACTGGAAATACTCCTTAAAAAGAGAACATTAAAATCTTCAACACAATCACTACATTTGAACACTTATACCTTCAAACGGGTGATTGTGAGTCCTAGTGCCAATCCTTCGTCATAAGCAACACAACTTACGAACTTGACGAACGATATGACGTCAGCAGTTTCCAGATTTTCAATTAGACAATTAGATGTCGGCTGCAAATTAAAATAAGATTTGTAGTAGAGAACATAAGTTGCATTAAAATCTAGTGTCTTGATTAAAAGTAATAAAAGTTTTAAAGTCTAGCTTATATACGCTTTCATGTTGAACCTGGCTCAGAATTGCTTTTGATATATAGACAATGTAAATCCCATCCGTTGCTGCAAGGATGTATATTCACCCTTGATCTCTGTGCGCTAAGCTTCTTTTTCTTACCCTATTCTTGGGCATCCTATATTTTAATTGAATTATATTAATTAAATATATCTACCTCGAAAAAATCGAACTGCCTGCAATAAGTACAAATCGATACGTCTAGTTTAGATACATTGAAATAGTTAAACAAATCGTTAGCTGTGGGGAGCCAACCGAACGCGGAATTGTCGAAAATGGTAGCATTAATTCGTACGTCGTACTCCTTAAAGACTCGATAAAACGCAAAGAGGTCAGTTGCGGGACCTCCCCCAATTGATATCAAATTAACGTCTCTTAATGATACGAGCCAATCGGTAATTGAACCGATATTTTCGGTAGCAAAGCGGCGCCATAAGCATTCCGTGATCGTTGCAGTACAAGAGAAGAACCGGTAAATGTAGGCGCAGCGGAATGGCCGTGAATGAAATAAAATCTCTGCCGAGTCAGAGTTGGTTCCTAGCTGATCTTTGCCGTAAATATTGCTTATTTTTACGATAGCCTCTTTCATTTCTTCTACGGAGACGCCGCAGTTTTCTTCTTTTGTTAAATAATAGTCTACAAAATGATATAGTGGGTCGGTTTGATTCGCCATCTTGTGTCAATCTGTTAAAATACAAAATGAGCTATTTTTATTTAAAATGTAGAGATTTATGAATATGAGTCAGTGAGTTTGTTTCTCAAACGTTTGTTTGATAGTTTTTGGAAGTACTTTCAGTCATGAAACTCAGAAAATATAAAATTATCTGAACGTATTTCAATTTTGATAATGTTTTAAAGTTAAAAACTAGGAAAATCTTTTCAGTTACTGCTTCCAAATACATAAGGGATTACCTTCACGCACAACGATTACGCTGAATAAAATGGGATTCGTGTCTAACCGAACTCTGTGAGAAGTTGTGAGGAAGAAATGAGTCGGACGAATTTTTCACGACCAGTGTTCTTCACCGCTGGGTTATACAAGTGCGGAAATGACGTCACGGAGCGGCATAATCCATTGTGTATTACTCAAACTTAACGCAAGAGGGCGGTATAATTCAGTCATGCAATAACTTTTATTTTACTTTGAACTAAATTACTAACGTTGTTTAACTCGGCTTAAGTAATATTAAACTATTAATGGCTTCTGCCATACACAAGCACTAAACTTCGCCTTAATTTGTGCACACTCCGAAGATTTCTTGGCCCAATACTTCCTAACATCTTTAGTCGCCACAAAGTCTCCTACCGCACACAAAAAAAAAAAAAAAAAAATGAGGAGGGGAGGGGACCACCTTTATTGTTTAAGTCCTCCCAATAAAGGTGGCCCCCTCCCCTCCTCATTTTTTTTCTTTGTGTGCGATAGGAGACTTGGAGAGACATTGCAGGTTGACCCCAATTATCTTCTGGTCAACATAATTTTCACCAAAAAATATTTTTGTGCTGCATCAAACGTAATTTCTAATTTGTTTTCAGAAGTTCGATACAAGTATTATTTGGAATTCTAAAATTTGTATACATAAGTCATCGATTTTTGTGACACTTTCTTGAGGTGATTTATCAGTACGGAACATAGCTGCATGCCTTTGCATCAACTAAAAAATTAAAATTTTAAATTGAATAAATAAAATATTTAACTAACTACCTGCGATTTCAATCTTAAATCAGCAGTTTTACGCAGTAAACCAAAAGTAAAAAAAGGGGGGTTGCCGGACCCAGGCATATGTCCTCGCAGCTTCTCTTATTCATAACAATAAATTTACGAAAGAGAACATCGCAACTTTCGTGTTGGCCAAACTAAAAAAGTGACCATTCATAAACTGTTGTGCAAAAATACAGTTGAAAACTAAAGAATTGCATAGGATGCATTTGATGGGGCGATATCGCTTCAGCAGTTCTAATAATGGCCGCAGTTTTAATAATGGTGGAATTCATTTCCGGTTCCGATGTGCCAACATTATTAGAATATTGTGGCAATTATTAGAACTGCCGAAGCGACATCGCCCTATGGAGAAATCCTCCGTTGCAATCACATATTAGTATAACAGATGAAAGCAAGAAGAAAATTAAAGCGATTTTTAATTAGTTATAGAATAAAACCAGTAATTGTCCCTTTACTTTAAATTCGTGATAACGGAGTGATCTTAGTTTTTAGACTAATTCGAGGGTGCTGAAGACGATTAGGGAATAATTTTTTGGCGAAAGTGACCTTTGAGCCTCCTCTCGCTGGCTCGCTGCCGTTTTGGCACTTCGCCCGAATACACTATGATGCAGTGTTGAAGTTGCGCTTTTTTGCCATCAGGGACGGCAGCGGCTCTTACGCATAGCATGGTTTAAAAACTTAAATAAGTTCTGATCAAAATGTCTATTTAGACTTAGGAACGAGGATAATTCCTGCTACCACTTTGTAATGTTTATATCTCTTCTAAGTTTGACTGGAAGGTTACAAACAATGCAATGTAAGATAAAACTAGGCAGGTACTTTTATCTTATTAAGATCAACCCCTGAGATAAGTTGGATTTAAATAAAAGATTGCAAACGTCCAATTCGTATGCAATACTTAAATTTCTTAATTTTGAACCGTTATTTAGTTTAAAATGAAAACATTCTATCACGTGATCTAAACCAACCAATGGGATCAATTTTTGTGGCCCAGCCAGTCCACAACACTCGATCCCATTGGTTGGCTTACATCACGTAATGGAATCATGCAACAATCAACAATCAACATTACACAAAATGGTGGAATCAAGGACAGCTTAGAATGTAAAAACGTTTAATTGTCATAATATTTCTGCAAACATTATCTCAGATTCTTTACTGATTATATTTGAATTAAAAATTCATGGATTTATGTAAGCGGTTTGATTGACATTTGGATTTGGAAAAAACAAAAGGAGCCACGAATCTCAAATTATAAGCTTAGTTCCTTTGATGTACCCAGAAAAACCCAGGAAAATTAAAAACGACTTACCCTGTTGGGCTTCTATGCTCAGAAGAGTAGATGGTGTCCAGTTGTTGCTTTCCGCAAGATGGTTGCAGCCGCATGCTCATGTTCGCCCGTGTTCATTTTTGCGTGGCTATCATATTCCGTCAAATAGTCTCCAACCGGACAAAATGTATCTACGCTGTCGCCATCTAGGTTTTTTTGAGAATAAAGAATTTTCATATAGAAAATGTTTTATTTAACTTTATTGTTTTATTGACCACACAACAGATGAGACAAGAAGAGAAAGAGGAAACAAAGCCTTTAAGAATATTAAGACCATGGACGAAATATATAATCGTCCATGCATCTATAGTACTAACTAATTTCTGCGGATAGCTACTTCAACTTCTACTACAAGTCTGCGTCAGCTACTTTCCGTCCCACAATGCGACATTCTTCTGCGCCACTTCCGCGTTACCTCATATGGTTTAGCTTAAACCGTAACCACGTGGAGAAGTACGGCGCTGCGGTCTTAGTCCGCATTTTAGCATGACCCGCACTGTATATATTCAGTGTATAATAATTTTTGCCTCGCACTATTACTTAAATGTAGATTCAGTTAACGCCATCTACTGTCGAAACATAAAAACAGATAAACGAATAAATACTTCTTTAATTTACATGCAAGGCCGCCATTAATAGTCTCCTATCGCACATTAAAAAAAAAATGAGGAGGGGTAACAATTTTTGAATCACTATTGGAAAGACATATTTACTTTAGGTCAACCAAAATTTGTCTACATAATTTATCGATTTTAGTGACACCATCTTGCTTACTAAGTGTTGTCTTTTCCTACGAATAACCAAAAACAATTTATTATCACTTTGATAATAAAAAAACTCATAATGAAGATTTCTTAACTTGTAAGAAAAATGAGCAAGAAATAGTGAGTATTGACACTAGTGGCATTAACAAAACCATTCAAGGTAAGCAATTAGCAATGTAGCAAAGACTTGCAAGGGATTCATTTACACGGTCACACAAGCGACGCATGGTGACCATAACCGTCCCTACGTCATTTAAAAAATATTGCAACATCACAATCACAATTTTTAATAATAGTCATGACAAGTGCTAATAAAGCAGTAATTCCTCACCAGATGGTGCATACTTCAGTTTTATTACTATTTGCAGTAAAACAGTACACCCATAATCTTACAACATAAAATTTAATTTCTATTGTGATGCCAAACAATTAAACTATAATCCGGTATATCAATCTCTATATTTGTTTATTCACTCTCTATTCAAGATGAGAACAACTGGCTTAAATATATTCTCCTTTTTAATCAGTATTCAATTTGTACCATGTACTATAGCACTCTCGTCGCACTCTCGATTGAAACCCACACCACCTACTGATATGATGGTTTTTAAGGAAAAGTATTATTACTTCTACTCTCCTCTTGCCGATTACTTTCAAGCTAGAACTCTGTGTCATTTCAATAACCAAGATCTACTGACTATCGAAAACGAAGAACTTAACAACTTCATTGGGGAACTAGCGACAATGAACGGAGGACGTGAGTATTTCATTGTATTAATGCTGTTTCACTTGAACTTTTTGTCTAGTAAAAATAGAAGAAAAGTTGTCCAACCGGCACAAGTAATCCTTGAAGGGATACACAACCCCTTATCTGAAACATTAAGTAGAAATAGTGTCAGGCTAAGATTCTTTGGTTAAAACATTACGAACTATTTATTTGGTGGATAATAAAAAGTGCGTGCAGGGAGTAAATTAAAGAATGGAACAGCCAAAGCCTCGCGCAGTCATTCACTGGCATTAACAGACTCTAACGTTGGATATTTGTTTTTTCAGAAGTTGAGTGTCCCTTTAATGTTTCTGGCTTTTGTATTTATTGGTCAGTTATTTCATGTCAACAGCCATTAAACCTCAATATTTTTTTTGATTTGATATTTACTTGAATAAACTTTCAGCTCTCAAGATGGATCTCAAAAACTTTGTTTCATCACCAACATCTCCCAGTCACTGGAACTGGGCTAATAAATCCGAGCCACCTTCTTACACCAATTGGTGTCCTGAAGATGTTGCAATAAGACCTTACGAAGATTTCACCCAAGCTTTGTGTGCTAACATATACCAAAATTGCTGGTACGCAGATACATGCGACGATAGTGGATCTAGATTCATATGTCAAAATAGGGAAGCAATTAATCCAGTTCAATCAACTGATATGAGAGAATTTGATGGGAAGAGCTACATCTTTTACTCAAATAACGCAAACTTCTTTGAAGCAAGAGCTTTGTGTAAGATGAATAATCAAGAACTTCTTGTAATTGATAATTATTTGGTAGACGATTTCTTGAAAGAGGAAGTGAGGAGACGATATACAAGTTTGTAAACTGTACTTATCTAGTACAATTGTTTTAAGACGTTTTCTTTCAGATTATTGGATGAATTTGAAAAATTTTATTTTATTTTCTCGCGGAACACAGTTATGGAACTGGGCCAACAGAGCTGAAACATTGCCATTCGCAAATTGGTGTTCAGTTGATGTAGAGGCGGGAAGGCTCACAAATTTTCGTCAAACTTACTGTGCATACTATGATAAAGACTTGAAATGTTGGAGAGGAGAAGACTGCTGGGAATTCAAAATTGGATTTATATGTCAAACCAACACTGAGCAAATAACGAGAGAAACCAGCATTGAGCAAATAACGAAAGAAACAAAAATTGAGAAGAAAACGCTCGGAGAAGTCGATTACTTCTTTCATGAACATTACAATGTCAAACAGATCGAGGCAAAAAATCTTTGTGAAAAAAATGGTCAATCATTGGTAACTATTGATGACGTAGATACATACGAATTTATAACATTAGAAGTTTATCAAAAGGAGTCAGGTGTGTTCTATTCAATTATTTACGGATGAGATCATCACTTTTAGTGTTTGTAGATTTTTGGGTCGGTTTGGAACGACGTGGCAAGCCAACGACAAATTTCTTTTGGTATTGGCCTACTACTGGATATGACAGTTCTTTGTTCAAGTGGTGTAATACTGATAACATTCAAAAGGCAAATTACGCTTGTGCTTATGTGACCAAAGATGGATGTTGGAAGCCAGCAAAATGTGACCAAACCCAAGTAGACAGTTTTATATGTGAAAAATCAAACGAGATAAACTTTGCTCCATCTACATCAGTACATCTTGGAATGAACAGAAAAACAGAAAAAAGTGTAGAAGTAGGGCAACACCCTAGAATGAAATATCATTTCTACATTTCTGAGCAACTCAACTTTTTTGATGCATTCACAAAATGCAAACTGAAAAACCAAAATTTGGTGTCAATAGATACTGAAGCCATCGATAATCACATTTCCAACGAAGTTCAGAATAGCCATTTTGGTAGTAAAATCTTCATCTTAGTTATTTGATTTACTTTTAATTTCTTTATTTACTCTATCAGATTATTGGATCGGCTTGAAAAATTCCTTTGACATTCAAATTTCTTACTGGCATTGGAATCACTCGAGAGAATTTCTTGAAAAACCCAACTGGTGCCCCTACATTGTGAATACGGAACATTTTACTACGCCAAGATGTGGATACATAAGCAAAAAAGGGTGCTGGAAGTCGGTAGACTGCAGTACAACATTGAACGGAGTAATTTGTCAAGAAAAACTGGCAACCTCAATAAAGATTAAACCACCGCCTACAATTTACGAGCAAATGTTTCAAGAATACGCGGAAATCTATTCATCATCATGCCCTGGGTTTAAACCATATTTAACCCATTGTTGCAATTTGTGATGCACACGATAGCTATTTTGCTGTAAATTGGTTGTTAATGTGAATTCCTTATCATATGCCAAATAAATAGTTTCGAATGATTTAGTTTTTATTTTTTAATCAAAGAATCTCAGCCTGACATTTGGCTCTAGCGAGTCACACTAATTCTCCAATTGTTGGCAAAAGCATTTTCAACTGCACTTCATCCAACCAACCAGAACCAACTGATGACATTTCTTCTTGCCCACAACGTTTTACAAGACCAAGTATCTAAATTCATCTGGAGCAGAGATATTCGATTCCATTTAAAAATATTTGACTACTTAGTGGACATTTTCAACGCTTTTCTAAACAGAATGCCCGATTACACC
>JAQGAS010001385.1:0-20333 GCA_034686365.1 Pachymerium ferrugineum | reverse complement strand
CTGACCAAAAAATAACCAAATGATGAAGTAATGACCAAAAAATGACCTAAAAGTGATCAACTTTTTCTGTAAGGGAGTCCACCAAATCAAGTCCTACATTATTACAACTTATATATTTGGATTCGGAGTTATTTGTGACATCAATCATCTATTATTTTTCGCACTTTTCCAGTCTCAGGCATCATTTTGGCGTTTTACCAATTGTTGCCACTTAGTAAGTAACTCCTGATGCTACTGTTACTCATTATTGAAACCCAGACATAGCAATTCTAGCGCGCAAACGATAAGGTGTGCGCTAAAAACGGATTTTGCCAGTGCCTTGTAGTCAAAATGCCGTAGTAAAAGCGCAGTTTGATGTCAACAGTAGTATCATGCAGTTTAAATTGAAAAGTTTTATTTTTGAAAAAAAAAATCACAATTAGTCACCATAGTATCTAGAAAAACTTCAACTGAATAGTTAAAAACCAAAAAGTAACAATAAAGAGAAAATTTCCTCAACTCTCCTACATATTAAATATGAACCTAAAAGCAAAAATACCTGCATTTGAACTCTTGTTAAACGACAAATTTTTCTGTTATTCCAGCACTGGAAAAAAGCTCATTACACTTTAATACAAGATTTTCTTTTAAATATCGACAATATTGTCTCAATCCCTTATAGAAACCCAAAATCTAAATTGTCGTCACCAAGAGCCTTAGAGAATTAATAAATAATTTCTAGAGAAAATAAAAACAACTCACTGTGTCGTGCTTCATCTTCCTTGGCTTCTCCTTCTGGGTCGATGTCCTCTGAAAATTAGACGACACTTGAATCGTTTCAAAATTTTAATTTTCCATTTCAATTATTGTTACCAGCTTGGGTAATCCAATCTAGATAACCCCTCAGATCCTCTTCAATCTGTTGTTTTTCTCTCAACTTATGAAAATCTCCTCTCGATTTCGCTTTCCCTCTCTCTTTAGAAAACTCTCTGAAAATTAAAATAAAATGCATCAAAAATCAAATTTAGGTAAAATGGAAACGAATCATTTATTTTTCTTCACAAATTTTTATGGCCAAAGTTACTTAAATTTTAATTTTAAGTCTCAAAGGACGTAGAATTGTTTTTGTAACGTGACATTTTACCTAAGTTTGCACTTAAGGTAATTTCCTTGTTTGGTCATGTGGTTTTATCTAAGAAACCATTAAATTTTGATACATTCATGAGTACATGAATAACCTAGACTAGATTCACTGTTGGCACAATTAAGGTGCTTGCTTTCAAGAGCGCATAAGCGAGTTAAACATTGTTAAGTTTGGAAAGCTTTGGCACCGAGGTTTGTGGTGTAAACTACAGGGAATTCAATTTGCAGTCTTTTTAATTAATGTCATCCAGCGCCAGTTTATAAAGTATTCTGCTCTGTTGGGAGATACAAATGTATTGCATGACTTCATAATAGAATTTGGAAAGTTACGAGTTTGCGTGCAGTTACATTTTTTTCACGTGGTTGACATATGGTAAATATTTTGCTAATCGAAACAAAGTTTATATATGTAGAACTTATTGAGAATAAATCAGAAAGTTTGGTTTAACAGTTTTAAGTTTTTAGTAGTTGTTGATGTCACATTTGAATATACTGATTTTGACTTTATATTGATGTGGTGTTAAACCACCTCATCAGACTGTGGCAGCTGCTGGCAACGTTCAGCCTTATTCGTCTCTCTCTCTCTAAAGAACTTATAGTTTGTACATGGATATCCACAATGACTAATACTTCTTCATCTCGCCATTCTTGTTTTAACATTGGATGGAAGTACCAGGTAATATAACCATCTAACACTGTTAGATTTTTTTTATTAATTAATTAATTATTTATTAGACTTAAAAACAAACTTAAGTTTTAGTTAGATCTGGACAAAAGGTATTAACTGCCAATTTATAAAAGTTGGTAAAAGCTAACATACCCACTAAGCACACCCAAAACAAGGTTGAGTACGAAAAAGGAACCTAGAATGATGAGACTGATGAAATAAACCCATGGCCAATCATTACCCATGGCATCATTGATCTGAAATTTAAATCAATTACACCACTAAACAACAATAAGTTCATTTAAACTTACATCATACATAACGTCAGTCCATCCCTCCATAGTAACACACTGAAAAACCGTGAGCATGGCTAGGCCAAAATTATCAAAATTTGTAATTCCATCGTTGGGACCTTCCCATCTTTCTTCACATTCCCAACCTGCATCACATTTAAAAAGTCCCCCGCAAGGTTGTGGATCGTCCATCAATTTAGGTGCTAAAAATAACGGAAATTTTTTTTTAATAAGTGTTAGTAAAAATTAGATTAGTAAAATTATTTTACGATTCGTGTCATTTTTGTAGCAAGAATGGTGCAGTTTCCCTGAGAATAACTCCAAGCCGATAATGGCGTAAATCATGATTACGAAAAGAACCAAAAGAGCGATGTGAAGCAAAGGCACCATTGCACGCAGAATAGAATTCAAAACCACTTGTAAACCTGCAAAATAATTTTTAATTAATTTCCATATCAAGGACGTTTCTTTAGAATGCACTTCCGGTTAGGCATGGTTTCCCTGACTACCAATTTCAAAAACTGCAAATTACTTGGATGTCTGTTTACAAGAAAAGATGCTTACGTAGGTCTTCGTAGGTTTAATGTTCAGTGTAATTTGGTGGAGAGTTTGCGACATTTGTATGTAATTGTATGAAAAAGTTAACCGATATTTACTAAAGCCTGGAACAATATGTTAATTATTAAAAAGCAATGGTAAATTGTTCATTTTTAAAATAGTACACAGGTTGTAAAATACTGTCATTAAAGGCACATACAAACGTCATGTGATTTTATTGTGCATTTACAAGCTCCTGTATGAATACCTAACCATTTCGTGCAAAGTACTATCTACCTCTTCCTCCGAAAAATTTTAACCATTAATTAAAACGGTTCACAAAAAAACCTAGTCATGTTAAATACAACTACTTACAATATAAGGCGAAAGAAGCTTAGCTAATAAATTTAGTTTTTGCGACCATGATGCTTATTGCAAGTTCTATTAAAGAGTCTGTTTACATAAACAACCTAGTCCATCCATTGCTAATACCTACAGAAGTGCGTATATTTTATTTTTTGATTAAAAGTGTGGGTACTGTAAAGAGTTAATAAAGTTATTGACTTTTTGAAGGTGAAATTTGCCTAATGAAAGCATCGTTTTGTACAGAAAAGTTTTACGATAACTTTCTTTTTCATTTATTTTCGCGTCCAGCTTAAAAAGTTACACTTGGCTTTTTAAGAAGTGGAGTGCTTCTCGTTAATACTGAACATTTAAAAATAGAACGATTAATCTGATTTTGGTGATTGTGGCGATTTTCACATCACATGACTAATTGTGGCCAATCCCATGGGATTGGCCACAATTGCTTCAATTTTCAACCAAACCGGAAGGCGTTCCTTAACTTCTGCAAATTACTTTGAGCTAAAAATGCTAAATTTCTGTAAAAAGTTGAAATATTTTGAAGACATTTAGTAGTAACTTTAAAAGTTTATTGAGCATCGCGTATTTTGCGAATGCCAGTTTTTTAGATTTTTATTCTGTAAAGGTTTTGAAAAAGTTTTGCTATGGCTTTTGTAAAAATAAACATTTGCAAACGATTTGTAAATTTAAGAATGCTATAAGTAATTTTGCAATAGATTTTTGCAAACTTGCGATAATTTTGAAAATTATCGCAAAAGTTTCAGTTATTGCTAGAAGTCTGCAAAATTACGCTTTTCTAAATAATTCTGCAAATGTTTTACAAAAATCTCCAAGTTTCTAACTTCCTTACTTTAATTCTTTTTAAAATCATACACAGTAATTAAATTTTAGTGAAAATTACAAAAAAATTTTTAAAAATATAAAAAAAAAACCAATCTAGCGAAACTTAGAGCACCAATACAAAATTTTTATAAAACCTTTTTTACCTTACTGGCAAAAATCGTTTTTTTTTTTATTAGACAGTTTGAGCATCTTGTACGGAATTTTGAACGAACTGCATTTGCCAATTCACAAAATATAATAGCAAAGGTAAAAAAAAATTGGTTTTTTTATTCAACCTTGATTCGCACATTGTGATTCAATCTTTGGAATTCAACAGATATTTTGTCGGCAAGTTGGTCTCAATTTTCCTCCATAATAATTGTTCGAACATCGATGGCCTCCTTTTGATTGTTAATGCGCAAGATTTTCGCGTTGCATTTACGTGCCTCCTCAATATAAAACTTCGTTTTTCAAGTGTTTCGTATTTAAATTTCGTTCGTGCAGCGCAAAGCATCTAATTTTTCATTTTCATGTTCACGCAAACGAAATATATTTTTTACAATTAGTTTTTGCATAGGAAATTTGGGTATTCCAAAGTTTGCGCAAATTGTCTAGTAGTTGCAACCGTAACACATAATCCCTTACAACAAATTAAATTGAATCAGAAGCAAATAAAGGGAGATCTCCCTTTATTTACTTCTGATTGAATCAATCCTGAACTCTCTCAATTAACCAAAATCGAAATAACTTTATAATCAGAAATCAGTTTTAATCGATTTCACTCACTTGGCACTCCGGACACCAAACGCAGTGGCCGCAGCACACGAAATGCGCGGAGGGCTTTCACGTCGAAACCATCTTTCATCAAACTGGAAAGAGCTGTGCTCACCAACCTAAATTCAAAAAATATACAAACACAAAAAAAATTGTAAATGTCAAAATGACGGTATAAAATACGACAGTACCCAATGACCACGATGGTGAAATCGAGTAAATTCCATCCGTTCCTTAAGTAAGCGCCCTGATGGGCCACAAACCCATAAGCTATGATCTTCATGAAACATTCTAACGTGAAAATCACTAGAAAAATGATCTCGATGTTCTCCTGCGTTGGAAATTTAAAAAAAATATTAAACATTAATTTTAATAATCAGTTGCAAAATAAAACAATTTAATTTTTTCATAAATAAAACATGAAAACCATTTACAAACTGATTACACTATGTATTTTTCATGTCCAACCAGTCACCATGGTAACCATTATCTGGATCACATCCTCTAAAGGAGTTGTTTACAAAGAGGAGATGATCTTTACGAAACCCGCATCGCAACACGTTCCTCAAAACCTAACCTATTTACAGGTATAATCCATCGGTTTTTTTCTCTATTGTAAACAATAAACTTCACTTTTCAAGATTAAATCTATAATAATAAAACAAAGTGTCTGTCGGTCTATGCACGGAAAAACTACTGATCCACCAAACCTGAAATTTTGCACGAGGCAGCTTACATACCAAGGATGTGCACCTTGGTCTTAGATTTTCGAATTTTTGAATTTAAAGTAGTTAAAAAAGTAAAAATCGTTCGCGTCATCTCTATTTCGAAGAGAGTTCGTGCCGCTTTGCAAATGGCTACCGATATGCTTCGTCCGCTTCAGAGGAGTCTTTGCATTTAATTTCATGAATATTTCGTCCACCAATGAAAATCTACATGCGGTTAGATAGTAACGGTAAAATTAAATATATATGAGTTGAAAACTTAATTTTTTATAATGAATATGAGCTGCCGACGATGCATAACATGGGATTTGTTCTGTATCTAACAAAGCGTGTGTTTACCAACATTGTACAGTGCGGAATAAAAATCTTTTTCAAAGCACCAAGTCTAAACAAATTTATCTGGAGCTTTGGGTGGATTTTTACAGAAATAAAAATTGGATTAAATAACAAAATAAGTCCGATTATCAGTATATAGTATTGTTTGACTATTTATAGACCCTCCGCTGATCACAAGGCCAATATTTTTACGACGTCAAAATTTGATTCTAATGCAAAGATCACAAGCTGGTGAATAAGCTTTAAGACTAAATTTTAACTTGAAATCTCAGGTTAGCGAGCAGCGACCGTTAGGGAGCTGCGACGAGTTGATTATAGTTTTTTTTTTCCGAATCTATATCTCATGTGATACAAATGTTAATTGTTGCAAATATTTATCAGAAGACTTTTACACAAAGATATGAATGTTCAAATAATATTTGTGTAAAGCTGTTAATTTCGTCAGCAAAGCAGCGGGCTAAAAGCTAGTATTTAATAAAGTGAGTGGATTTCTATTCAATTTTTTAATAGTCTGTATATTTATGGATTTGCATATAAAAAAAAATAAGTCGATCTGCTCATGATATGATATTCGGCTCCGAATCTATGGCAATATGGTCAAAAGTGCTTGTACATTTTGAAGAACACTCTAATCCGTTAAAAATTTACTTAAGTCAAAAATGACTTTTGCAAAAAATGTTATTACAGTAGTGTACTCTAAAACGTATATTTAACTAATAGATCTTGTTGTTGTAATTTTAAAAAAATGTCATGTCAGAAAGTTCCTGCTTGCAGTGTGCCCTTTCGCTTGGATCCCATCTTATTTCCAACCCCAACTTTAACCAGATTAAAATTTGATATTATCGTATTTATTTCTGTTCTTATTCCAGAGAGATAGAAAAGGACCCCTGCTTAACCGATAACAGCCTTGTCAGTCTAAACATCTTGGGAAAGGCGCCGCACTTTTTTTTATTAATTTGACTCAAATTTCATTGTTACCGATACACCGACATAGAAACGGATGGTGATATATTACATCCCTGTCACACATCCCTTATTCATATATAACCCCATACTAATATGAACTAACTTATCGAGTTTAACGGCAATCGAGATTGTGATCAATTATCGTAATCTACTGGGACGCAATACAGGATATTTACATTCTTTTCTAACAGTATAATCATGGGATTCCACAACCCCATGATTGTATCATTGAGTTGGATGGGGAGGGGCAACCCGTATAGTGACCTTTGGCTGAGGCTTGTGGGATGCATTGGAACCTGCGTTACTGGGCAATAGCACCATCTTGAAGCAAGCTTTTAATCTATTCAGCTGTTGAAACACTTTGTTTGGTCATTTTTTCCGTTTTTTTTAATCAGGCTAACACGCCAATAAAAAATCATCACTGGAAGGGAAAAGTAGAAAAGTTAATGCTTCGAATATAATAGGGTTTTCAGTAAAAATCAAGTTAGCTAAGATTAACTCGATCTATTGCTTTAAAGATGGCTACTAAATCGCTACCAAATCAATCCCACAATCCTATTCAAACTAGCGCATGTGCAGAATACCCCCAATCAGCCTAAAGCCGAAGGTCACTTTCGGAGTTGCCCCATCCAACTCAATGATTGTGTGTACATGCGGCACGGCTCAAAGTCTAGCCAGATAGTCAAGCGATAGACCAAACTGGAACTTGGTATACTATTATTTACTGCGATAATATTATCTCAAAATACACAGACATGAATGATGAATCGCCGATTGCATATCCACCTCAAACTAGAAGTTTGCCTTGTATGGCTTCAAATTAGCCGGAAATCGCAGCATTCTTGTCACCAATTTTATTTTTCAAAGAGGACGTGAGGTAAGTTGGGAAGGTGTATCAATCGCGAATATGTATGTTCTAATCTTGTTTAACGATTTATTTGAAATTAATTAAATAATATCACAATATAGTCTAAATTGAGTTGGTAATTTAGATTTATATCTTATTGTATTCTCAGTAGTGTTTAACTCCGAATCAACACTTAAAACCGGCGAATTTCCTCATCACATTGCCATTATATTATAATAACAATAATTCTAAGGCGCTATATAAATTCTTGCTTGCGGGTGCCAAGTACCCTAAAACTGGCCCGATTATTTAGAGTGAAAAATGGCAACTTTTCCGGTTTGTTAAAAATTACAGTAATTGGCATAATTGTAATTTCATTATGTAAACTCTCTAATATTACTGTTATTCTTTCGTTAAATTAAAATAATGGTTCCATTACAATGGCAGTTTTTGTTCTGCCACAACCTATGACCTATGACGTTGTACATGTTAACCGCATCACGAATACATGTTCCTAATACCAGGAGTATTTCTGCTAATGCTCATCAAACCCGCAATTTAGCTTTATTTTTAATGCATCTACTATTACAATTAACATTAGAATTAAATTAATGTTAAAAAATTCGTGAGTTTGCGCAACGATATTTTTATGTTACAGATTAAGACATGTACAAATTTCAGAATAGAAAGATTAAAAAAAAAAAAATAAAGCAACAATACCTAACTGTCATTGCTCACTTCCTTTAATTCTAATCGGTTTCCCATGACCCCAACATTTTTCCACCCCAGAGTTTAAAACAAATATTGTATTGCAAATTTAATTTGTGTTTATCAAGTTAGTACAGCTGCCATGAGTTTTAAATAGAGTAAAAAAAACATTTTAAAATAATATTAGAATAATATGTACAGAAAAACAAATGCTGTAATATTAATATTGGCTTAACGTTATTCTTTGTTTAAAGAAATTATCTTACCATTAACGTTGCAAGAGAACTTAGTTTCGGAAAATGAAAAATATACTTTTGTTCAAATGTTCACTGTTTGTTAAAGCCCTGAACCTCATTCGCACTGCAAAGGTAAGCTAGACTAAATCCTTAGTCTAGCCTAGAACTCAGAGTGAGAGGCTCAACACCAAGCGCGATTGAAATGCCTTCCCAACATGCACCGCCAATCCTGAAAAATAAAATGGCGGCAAGCGGGCATAAGGCCGAAGTTGTACGGGACAAAAACGCGTAATTTGATGTGGGAACATTTTCTGGACGACTGTAGGGGGGAAACCCACCACAACGTTATTGTTCTAAGCAGTTATCCTGCAATACATGATTACCGTAGGTAAACAATAACATGCCCGGTGGCTTATCCCTTGTCTCTGTCCGGTTCGACTATGAGCCACAGTTCTCAACCTTCTAGTGCGAACGCTTTAGCTAAAGATTTTGGGCTAAACTAGCTAACGTGGCCTAGCAAGTGCAGTGCGAATGGGGTATAAGTCAATAATTATAATATAAGGTTAGAACACTGGATGGACAAACAATTAAAATTTAAGTGTTATGAATGAATTAAGAACTACCCTAAATAATAATAAACTCGTTTCGTAACACTGGAAAAGAGATGGTTGATTGTGTTTCTGTTTAAGAACAAAGAGCGTTTGAGAGTTAAGTAGTCTCCTAAGAATTATGTAGATGTGAGTAATGAAATGAATATTTTTTCATAAGTTTTCAACTTCAATATTAACCCTATTGTTTTATGAGTGTACAACTTAACATATTTACAAATGATTATAAATTCCCAATGCCAATAGTTTGCGACCCAAATTGAAAGCTCTTATCCCCATCAAAACAACCCTTACCATAAGCACAGTATTACGTCACTCATCTATTAGGGAGTCTGCGCAACTTAACTTATACCTATACCTAAGCTTATAACGGTTTAAGGGATGCGCAGAACCGCAGTTAGACCGAAGATTCGTTTTCTGCGCATCCCGTAAATCGTCATAGGCTTAAGTATAGGTATAAGTGTAGTATATACACTTATAACCTTAACATTTGTTATAATGCCCTTTAGTATACAAGTAGTTGCAACTACATTAACTATTTCCCAATGCATAAGGGTTCAACTCGTTAAGACAGAATATATGTACATTTCACACAAATAAAGCACTTTACAACTACCGCAACACAAACAACTCGCACTGCTCTTACTGTTGTATAAACATTGGCGTTGCAATCAGTTTATGAATAGTTCAAGTAAAAAATATCGGATTCGTTTCACTTTAAATCCAATCTAACCAAACTGATGTGCAGTTACTTGAACTACGTATGTCCGATCTCGGAATACAAAGATTAGTCTTTGGACTATACAAACTTCGGTGAAAAAAACGGATGAACAGTAAAAATAGATTTTTATTAAACTTAAAGTCAAAATCTAAGATTGAGGTATACATCCTCAGTGTGTAAGCTCCCTTCGTGCAAAATTTAAAGTTTGTAGATTTAGTATAGAAATGCGGATGACACAAGGGCACACACTTCACATTACATTATTATTATAGATAAGAGCACAATTGATTAAATCTCTTATGATTTGAAGATTTGATCCTAATTTTAATCGTAACTTTGATTTAAACATATCATAAAACGGGGTTATTTGGGACATTTTTTTCGGTTTTTTGGGTGACGATAGGCAATAAATCAATCCCTTAAAGATCTGAAAGAGAACATTGATGACTTTTTCAAAAAGAAATATTTAGGTAATTCCATTACCTAACTTTTTTTTTTTTTTTTTTTTATTTTTAAAAAATAAGCCTGTCCCAAATTAACTAGGTGGTTGGGGTATTTTGGTTCATTTACATTTTAAGTAGAATTTTACTAAAACCTGGTAAGCAAAGTTATTTTTAACCGTAAATTTGTTTTAAAACATTCTACAAGTTATGAAAGTTAAGTTTCTATACATTTCATATGGATGACTATTACTAAAACCTGGGAATCTCTAAAACGCGACATAACGATCTCCAAAACGTAGATGAGCAGACAGAAGTAAAATAATGTAGATTGTTTGCTAAATACGCGAAAATTACTTGGCATCTAAAGTAAATTATTTGTAAAGAAATAAACGAGAAAGCAATAATTTATTTTTGTCCCAATTTACCAAGAAATCCTCCCAAATTACCCTACTCTGTGAATATTGCTGTCATTTCTAAAGGGTTAAATAGAAAAATAAATAATTTGGTCAATCATGACATGTTGTATAATTTAATACCCCTTAATTACAAACACCTAGGTTTAATGATTTAATCTGGCCATAACAAAATTAGCAGGGGGTTAGATTGGAGTAGAAAAGAGTGATTTACCTCCTAAAAATCGTTGTAAATTAAAAAACGATGCAAGTTCCCACAGCTTTCACATCAAGGTCTATAGTTTTGATATATGTATTAGTTTTCCTGCTCTTATCACCAAGCTTCCACTGATGACTTAAAATACTACATTATTTTTGTAGTGTCCCAAATAACACCGTTTTACGGTACCTACCAAATACGATTCCATGGTGTAAAAGTAAGATTTAAATCTTTAATGACAAAACTCAAAAAACATCCAGCAAAATGATTTTTTTGTCTGTGGGTATTAAATTCACAACCCCTTACAAACTGTATAATCACTTTCAAGTATATGCACAGCCAAAACAAAATTTGAGGTAAAATCGCGTTAAAAATATTGGTAAAATGTCAGGGTTGTCCTTCAGCACCCCTCAGTATTCTGTGCAGGCACAGGTAAGTCACAATATTACTACCTTAAAATAATATTTGAAAATTTCCATGCAATAAAAACCCAAATGGCAACTTCAACTACCGAATTTGTGAATACAAAGACACGATCAATAGATAAATAAATCAAATGGCTCTTACCCACATTTTCATTTCACATCCTCACTGATTTTAGAACCCCACAAAATCCAATTTACTGAAACCTTTTGCAAAATACGATTAAAAACAAATATTGGCAAAAATAAAATATGATCAAAGTCGCCCCACAGTTGCATAATCAGATTAAAAATTTAATTAATAGAATTTTACTATGATCAAAAAAAGAAAGATGCAAATGTGATTTTTTTTTAAGGTAAAAAAACAAAACAAGATTTCATGAAAAAATTTTATACTAATTTCTAAGACTACTCCACCAATCCATCTTTCATCCTTAAAGCTTGTTATAAGGTTCCCTCGAGACATAACTATTACAAAAAAAAATCTTCCCAGAAAACAAAAGTACTGTAATCTTACGGAAGTCTCCTATAACTACTCATTTTTTTGAATAAACATTTGGGACATTTATACCACATGATGCCATGGTGTTGTTAGGGAACACTATAATTCGGTGAAAACATTTGAATGAAAGACTCTCCTTGGCTACTAGAATATTATTTTAAAAACGTCTATTTAAAAAAAAAATGTTTTATTACAAAACAGATAGTGAATATTGCACCCATAATTTTAACTTATGATTACCTTTCTTTACATGTTTACAGATTTTCAGAGACTTAGATCTTATCTAATCTACTGTATTATTATCGTATTCTGAATCCCACAATTTCAAAAGAACTAGGCTATAGAACAGCTTTACTTGAAAGCTGTGCCTACAATATGCATATAAGGTTGGTAACTTATGATATGCTTTAAAGTGTATTTGAGTGATTAGTGACTGAGTGTCTCTCAATTTTCCATTCACACTCATAGAAAAAAGTCGCCATTTCAATCTGTTCGAGCAGTTTTGCTTGTCCCATGGTGAACTCTGCATTTAATGTACTTCAACTCCAATTTTATTATAAACAGTAGAAATACAGTCAAATACATCCAATTTTGAATGTGTAATTACTCCCTTAAGCAGTACTGAGAAGATTTACCTCATAAACGTGTATGTCTAACTGAAATATGGAATAAGTTGCTACGAAATTGGAGTATGTGTACTCCAAAATTAGAGTTGAAGTAGTCCAAACACGGAGCCCACCATGGGACATGCAAAACTCCTCAAACGGAGTGAAATGGCAACATTTTTTCTGTGAGTATAGTGAAGTTTTCTACTACAAGTTCACCTAGTGGTCAAATTTTATATTAAAGTGTACTCTACTTAATTGTTGACAAAAAATTTTCACATCTAAAAAATGATTACTTTTTAATGTGACAGTTCTGTTTTTGCGTAGGAGTTGCTGGAATTCCCAAGCAAGGGATATTAAATTGTTTTCAACAATTTTTTAAGAAAAGTACCAAATTCATGGTAGCTCCTAACAAGAGGAAAATTGATCCCGCCAATCATTGCAAGTTGATGCATATAAAAATTATCCATTGGGCAAACAAGACTAACCAACCAAAAACAGGAAGTATCTGAAGGGCTCTCTAGTGGCGATTCAAGTGACAAATCCTCCCATCAGTCCTTAACTTAAAAGCTGTCTTTGCATTTTCCAGGTTTTATCCCTTGAATTGCTTTCATAGCTAGCAGTTTCAAAATACTCCATAGCTTCTACTGAAAATGCCTCGTTGTAAGATTGAGTAAGGTTAGGCCTCACCTGATTAAAACCGTATAAAAAGTTATTCTACATTCTATGTTTAAAATTAGGTATATACTGTAAGCATTACTCCTGTCATGATGGTTTGGACTACTCAATTCAGGGTATCCCATTAGGAGTATACTACGCGAATTATAAGTCTTTTATTTACTTCTGATTTCAATATTACTCGCTCTAAAATTTTTCCCTTCATAAAACATCATCTTAAAAATTAGAACTTATAACTACTTACAAGGCTATTTCTTAAGTATTCTAGTCTGACCATTCATGTTATACACATGTATGTTTTTGCATTAACGGATGTGGTAAATTTAAAACCAAAGAATCGTTAGTGTTTAAGGAGGCTAATATTGACATTGTGATAACATTTATTTAACTTTAAATTCCACTCTAACACTATTGTAAAACATTATACGCCTGTGTCCAACCAAATGTCGATGTAGGTCTTGGAATAAAAAAAGCTGTTGTGACGAGAAGACTTTAATTATAATTTGATAGATCGGGAAGCGAGAAAGTGATTTGAAGAGCTGCGAGGTGTTGATTCCTTATTTCTTTCTTTTTTCGAATCTAGCGTATATCTTATACACTACAAACCTTTTTTTATCAAATTGTTGCTAATGTTTATAAGAAGTCCGTTATATAAAAATATTTTGTGTTCAAATGATATTTGTTTAAAGTTTATAATTCCGAGACCAAAGCGACGGGTTAAAAGCTAGTGTTTAATATTGCTATTTTAAACTAAACCTCCCTTGCCAAGGTACGTAGAGTATAATAACACTGCTCCCTTGCGCCTAGAGTAGTCACCTCAAGATTTTTCTGTGCAGTATTTGGCTCTCAAACTGCAGCGGACAAAGGCATAAGAAAAAATAGTTTACATCTCGGGACATATTTTAATCCTCGAGCTACAATTCTACACTATTTAATTCCTTTGCTATGTAGCTAAACAAGCTCAATCTACACTCCCAAACACCTTTTATTTTTAGAGTGAAGAAAGAAGAGAAGTAAAAACATTTACGGCAATCATAGCATTTATTCTATTCCCACTTTAATCATTAGTTTTATGTTACTAACACTACTTATGCTTGAAGTTCCAGACTCTACTTTGATCCAAGCAGTTTTTATCCACAATGCTTTTCACTGTATAAATTTGATTGGTGTTGACTTTAGACAGAACAATAGATGCAAAAGTTCTTTTAAAAAATTAGTTAAAAAATGGAAATTTATTCATGGGTAATATAAACAACCCAATCTATGATGGTTTATTTAAGCTTCAATTATATGCACTCCAGATTAGGGTACCGATTAACGAAAATGTTAAATTACCAATTTGTACAAATTTACACCCGTTGCTCAAGTTGAAATACCTCTTGTTCTCTATCTGTTCATTCTGTAACTACACAAAATGATTTTATTTAAACACTCAAAAGTGTTCAAATGGCAACACGTTATTTAAAAGCAGACACCGTGTACATACATGCTTCCATTTAGCTACCATATCCTTCATTTTTAATGAAATTTTTGCAATGCTGAATAGCCCTTGAATGCAAAAATATTTTTAGCTTGACCGAAGACTCCACAGTGGGCAAATGCAAATCCAACTTGCTGCATTTCTCCCGAAGGAAAATCGTATTGACACCACCGATGACCGGAGACCCACGTTAATCTGATTGCTCAGAATTCTACACTTGAGTGCAGATTTCTCTTGGGCCAACTAAAATGCATCAAGCCAGCAATTCCTATTAAAGCTTTTTAACAGAGAAAATTAACTGAAGCAGTTGAAAAGCAATATGAAGATTGTCAGGTACAATTTGCTCAGGTCAAAACAGTAGATTTTGGTTAACCCCATCTGCAATTTGTGTAGTAAAAAGATGCTTTGAAAAATATACAGGGGATCTTCAACAAACATTCTTCACACATTTCTAGATTGACACTACTATTCTTGGTGAGACCAGTTTTGGTGCTTCAGTAGCTCTCCAGTCAGCAAAAATCATTAAATGAGGATTTATTTCATCTTCTTTTGGCACATCAAGGTTCAAACAAATTAATAAAGACAACAAAAAGCAATGATCAAGCATTTGCAAAGGAATAAAACTAAAAATCTTATCGAAATGTCAAAGTATGAAAATCGAAAATTCTCATCATTTCTCTTTCTCTCCCAAACCAATCCGAAGAAACTTCATTAGGTTTCATTCTCTGATGCTTTGCATTACCTCAGGTAGAACTTCTCCCTTACAATACACCACAATACCAACAAACCCCTTTGTCCCACAGCAATTCAATACGGCAACCAACACCCACTCAACCATATCCATTTTTTTGTATCATTTTCTCCAAGAAACAAAGAAACAAACCTTATCGAACTATTTTTCTTTGGATTTTTTTACTGGTCTTGTCGAATTTTCCCAAGGGTCATCAACACATATTTTATGTTTAACTAAAATTAGAAGGAAGTCAATACATCAAAATTGTTGCAACTTCTTCATAATTTGTCATGCTAAATTTCAGCGTGAATAAATAAATAAATATTTTGCGTTATTTTTCTTAACTCTACCATCACGCAGCTCGTTAATTTGATTAATTTAAGTCTTTGTTTTTGCCAATAATAAAGGCAACTCTGGTAGTTTGCAAGATGGGTTTGTAGCTTTCATTTGGTTATAGAAAGTTATTTAGAGTGTTTTTAGAAAATATTTAGAAAACTCTCGTAATACAAGAAAATCCAGATCCACATTTAAGATAATTATACAGCATTCGTGCAAAATGAAGTTTACCAGAATAATTTGTTTTCAAAGTCAGTGGAGAATTCAGAGCAATCGGATTAAAATATACCAGCGGTGCCATTATGATCATCGGCAAACACAGTAAGCTACAATAAAGAATTGAGTGAATGGTCCGGTCTCATACAAAAATGAGAGCGATTCATTCATGCTGCTTGTCAATTAGAAATTTTCTTGGCCCTCCTTTTTATACTTTTGAGGCTGAAATCTTGATTCTAATAGACTAATGAAATATCCAGTGCGAGCTAAATACTTTGTACCGCACCTGGTATCAATCCAGTGACCACCTATATTTTAAGGTTGGTTTCCATTTTGCGCATCCAAACAATATATTTCAACATTAAATACGCTTTGGATGAGCAAAAAAGTTGGAATTTTCCTAACGCTTAGGAAGATTGGCCAATAAGGGAAGAGAAGGGTTAGATTAGAATATCATGATAATCAATTCGAGGTCATTTCAGAGGGAGGGTAAACCAAAATATGGCGCCCGACTTGAATGTTGAATCAAAACTCGAACTCATATTTGTGTTAATACCGTGATTAGCAAAGCTTGGACTTTGTAAAGCAATTCAAACAAAATAGTTATTTTTCAGAGTTCACAGTTTTATTGTGTTTACATAAACTTCTCTTTAGAATTTAAAGCATAAATGCTCCCGTCTTAACGGAAAATAACACCCAAAATGGAGGTAACTCACTTCGGTCTAAGTGTGCGGAGACCAATATTTCTTTTATAAACGTCAGTAGAATTTGTAAAACTGCATCTTGTTTTTAAGTTCCAATTTTCCAACAGAAAAGAAGTTAAACCTGAATTCTATGGGTCGCCGAACTAGGTCCAAATACTGTATGAAATAAGTAGGCGCATATGCAACTTCTTCTATACATGAACTCTGATTTTTTTTCAATAAATGTTTTGACTGGTTCATTTTTAAGTTGTGTATACACAGGGTAATAAATCCTTTGGTAAGTTGAATTTGTTGCCTTGATACCCCCTTAGAAAGGTGTTTTTGTCGTGTCCCCAAACTGAAACTGATAAAAAGTGTACATAAAAGTGTACACGTTTACATATACATAACAATACACCCTGTTCACACTTTCAAAAGTATAATCAAAGGTGTATATGCACATAATACACCTTTGGTACCCTTTTAACTAAAATTAATGTAGCGACCGCTTCTATAAACTAAAATTATAAAAAATATATGAAATTTGTGATAAATTATTATAGCATCTTCCAGGTGAAAAGAAGAAAATGTACACTTAAGAGTAACATGTAACACACAACATGTGTTTGTGTTTCCTTTTCGAATTCATTTTACTATTACATCATTGTTCGTCACACATGACCTTTCATCACTAAAACCCATTCGTTTCTCTTTTATGTCTAAATCCATATATGATTGCTAAAAGTTCATAACATCCATGGATTTTAGATTTATGTAGTGATACAGAAGGTCTTTTTCGTCTAGATAGAGGCAAACTGAAACTTTTTATTCGAACCATAAAATTTTTCGCCCAACTCTTTCAGGAAGATTTAGAATTCATATAGTGGTATCGATTATAGTTAAGTAATATGATCCTCAAAAAAACTAAAACTCATTTACGTTTTAATTACATCTTTCATAAATACACCACTTCTTTGTGGACTATTTCTTATCTGACATAATCTTTATTCTGGTCAGTTATGCAATTGAGACGAAACCTTTTATCTAATTGATAGAGAGAAGTCTTGTACTTACAATTTTACATCCGTTAATTAACGGATGTAAAATTGTAAGCACAAGACAAAAATACTTTGGTGTGGTTTGACGCAACAGGTGTTATACTCCAAATTTATAACACATTTGTGGTGCCACTGAACTCCTCAAAGGTATATAGGGGTATACAGGGACAGGCCAAAAAAACAACTACAGGATTTTAGCTACACCAGTTTACACCAGTTATTTTTTCCAATATTTAAGGCTATCCAATGACTATGTTGTATGCTTTACTTATGAGCACGCCAACTTCATACCTTAGATCTCATTGAAGGTTCTCCCCTGGTCATCTTTTATGGGGAAGCTAAATGCATGCTGAGTGTATTAATGTTTATTAGCTTATGTTTTAAGTAATTTTTTTGGAATCTGTATTTTATACTATTGTGCCTGAGTAAACGCTAATGACGGTAAACCTTATTTCTGAATATTTCAAGGTTATTCTTGCGACATGCAGTTCACCACACAATTATTGGTTTATTAATACTACCTAATTAGAGAAGAAAAACAAGTATTGGACTTCCAACCACTTATTTTATATTAATGTCCCGTTATTTCCCTTTATAAACCTTTAATAACGCACTCTTGCGAGAGAAAAATGAATGAAACCAATTGAAATTGTTTTATAACTTTTATCCCTACCTCCGCCTTGCTACCATCGTTCACTGCTTCCCTCTTCTAATTTTCTTTCCCTGGTGCATTGTAAATTTCATTAATTGATTCAATTTGCATTAGAATTCTGGGCCAAACAACTCAGCCATTTCGATGTATTAGCAGTAATTATTAATAGAGTGCTTCAAAACTGCTTAACCTTTCAAGCGATGACACAGACAGACCTAAAGTTAATAGCTACCAATTTTGGATGAATAATGTATTATTGCGACGTTTATAATAGAGTTTCATTTCGATTTTTCAATCAATAATTTTTAAACAGCTCTGCAGAATTATTTGTTGCTTTCTAACTCTTGTTAATGGAAATATTTTACAGCATCAGTCATAAAGAGAAAATATAAGAATAGTCTCTACACCTCGCTTGATATAATAAATTAGGATATAAAAAAAGAAATATACTTGCCAAATACTGATTGGTCTTATTGGAATCCGAGAGTGGAAAAGGGGTGAACACTGCCAGGGCTATGCAATTGGCAAAGATGGTCATTAAAATGAGGTACTCAAATGCCTTGAGATATGCATTAAGGAATCAATATAAAATAATAATAATAATAATTACACAAAAATTGCATCACTAACATACAGGGTGTTCCAAAAAGACGTTAACAAAACTAAAAATTAATAAAAAAAAATTACTTGTAACATGGTCCAACACACCATGTTACACTACTCTGCATCTCACACCCTAGCTTTAGCTTTGTTTTCGGTATAATCAAAAATATCGATACTTAATCGTAATAATTTTTGCAGTAGTATATATAAATGTTATACTATAATCGATTCTTATATTTATTGATATAGCTATTCGATTAAAAGTTTTATCACTTTTTCTGATCGATTTTAATAGTTAATTTAGTTAATTACTCGAAAATTTTATTGTTATAAAATTATCGATTATGAATGATATTTTTATTCCAATTGTTAGTTAATATTGTACTCATATCAATAAATAGGTGGTTAATCGATTTGGATTTTATTTAGAAATCGAAGTGTACTATATTTAATGTTATTAAATTGAAACGATTAAAACAGGTATTTTTACTTAGAATTATTATCAGCCTCTCTAACTTTCAAATAGATGAATGATCGATTTGCATTTCGATCAATTCGGGCCAAAATTCTACCTTAAATCGGATGGTACCATTTGAGTTGTGAGTGTTAAAGAAAAGTACATTATCTACTTACTAATTTTAGTGAGTCAATTCATTCTTCAAGCATTGCTCACATAAAGTATTCTGCAATTTTTACAGTTGCTGAAAATAGTTGCAACTTTTTCATTTCTTGCAGCAACACGTTTTTCTCTTTTTAAATTGTTCTTTTGAATGCACATTTTTGTCTGACTTATAATTTTCAGAATCGTGAGTTTATTTTTTTTTTTTGGATTGGTTTGCCGCATGGTGAATTGGTATCAACAAGTTAACGACTTTTCATTCATATCACAATTTTAAAAAAATCCACACTGACACAATATCCAGAAAAAAATTGTGAAGTGGCAATTTTTTTCTTTAAAAATTTAATTTTTGTTATTTTTTTTTTCAAATTCATTAAACTATTTAAAAATCGTTTTGTTTAATATCTTGTAGTGTTTGTCAGGTGCAGACAGGTCTTAATTACGCCTGAACACTGCATCCGGAATTGCATCCGCCAAACGAATAGTTCGGAATGAGTTTACTATCAAATCAATATTTTTTTTAAAACAAACTTAGTCTTAAAAAAACTTGCCAAAAGGGTTACGTATCCATCTACTCTAGTCCCCCTATTCTTGTAATGAAATATTTTTGCAATCGTAAATAAGTTTTATGAAATGCATAAATTTGACACTTTACTCAATGACCGAAGTTACAAGGGACTGTTACGTCGCATTAAGGCGGTTTAAGCGCTAAGTCGTTTTGAAAATTACTACGCTAGTCAAAACGACGTGGCGCAGGTTCCATGGACTCAACACTTGTCGCATTAGTCACAACAATCGAGTCGCCACTTCCGCCAAAATGCATACTGCAGTCAAGGATGTATACATCCTTGCTGCAGTGATGCAAGCATTTTGAAGTGAGCGGAAGTTATGTGACGTATGCATTTTTCACAACCAATCAGCACTCAGAATCTTAAACCGATTTGTTTTCAAGTCGGTTTGAGGGGT
>JAQGAS010001384.1:0-20347 GCA_034686365.1 Pachymerium ferrugineum | reverse complement strand
GACACACATTAAAAACCTTCCATTTTCTTTGCCTTTAGTGTCGTACCAAACCTCCTACCGTTTAATATTTTCACTAACCAAGCGGGGACTTTTATCCAACTTTAATAAACTTCCCGCTTCTAAATTGTCAACCGATTGACACCGGGGTTGATGAGTACTATCCCCGCCACACATGTGACAGTTAAAAATTCGTAACGGTGGAGGCACAGAAGCCGTTCGTCGTCCACGTGACCGCGTAGCATTGAAATTTACAGTTTCAGCCTTCAAAAATAAAAATTTTTTTTTAATTTAAAATTTTTTTTGGAATATTATTTACCGTTTTATTTTGCTGTTCTCTAAACTTCGCAAGCATTTGGTCCATATTTACTAGATTCGATTGCGTATCCTTCAGTAACTAAATCCTATTAGGTTTTATAATTAAATAAATTTTATTAATTACTTTAAGAGTTCTCGTGAGTTTTTGGAATTTGATGAAGATTTTTTTATCGATGGCCGTTCGCACTCGACTTCTGAACGGTTTTCTTCGTGTTTGGTTTACTTGAGCCTCCTCGGTTGACAAATTGGAGCTGATGAGATCGTCGCTTGACGCCGAATTCACCGACTGCATACAGTTTTCCATTAAAAATAGGACGGCGACTTAGTTCGTCATGCAGAATTCTGACAAAAGAAATGTTTCGAAGAAAAATTGTAAAAAAAAATAAATTTTTTAAATAAATTATTCGGTAGTGCAATATTTGAGCATTTTACTGCGTTTGTATAACGGTTTGATCGCATAAACAGATTGGAAATATGAAAAATGTTTGGGAGAAAGGTTGGAACACTTTACCTCAGTCAAATTCGCCCGCCATCTTTGTTTATGGTTGGGAGCGGCAACTGGCGGTAAAATTGGAAATCTACTGTGAATCGTTGGTAACAGTGCATTTAAAAAAATGTTTTTAGAAGAATATTAAAAAATGTAAAAGTGGTTACGAAAGTTTTTCAAACACGTTCACCTGTAAAGCAATAAATTTTTGTCCAATAATTTTGGATTTAAAACGTTTAGCTTAAAATTTAATAAAAGTTCTTAAACAAGAAATCCACCTGGTTTCCGCATTGCGCATCTGTGGTCACTGGTTTAGTAGCAATTGCCTCTTCCTCATCAAAGTTGGCATCATGCCAATTATCTGAAACGAAAAAGTAAGTCAAAGGTTTCTCAGATTATTTGTCACAAATTGTACAAAACTTTAACTGGAATTCATTTTCTGCTATTTATTGTTTCCTTCCTCTGTTCGAAGTTCTTCATTTTATCATCTGTAATCAAAAGAAAGTCTGATTCATGACTCACCTCACTTATCATTTTATCACCAGATGTCGTATCTATCTCTGAATCACCACTGCGCAAGCGTATGCCATAACTACACAAACAGAACAGAGCACTGACCAGCCATGGCGTCTGTGGGTTGGACCAGATCGTAGAAACTTAGCATTGAAATATTCAACCGATCGGCTGTAGAAATACAGCGATTCCCTTTGCTGGAAAGGTAAAATACAATCAGAAAATTTTAAAATAATTTTCAACCGATCGTAATATACTCGTCCCTTTAAAAATGCCGGATTTAAACGAGTCGATGTTTTTATTTATTTATTTTTTTTTAAATTGCAGATTTGGAATTTGTTTACTACATCATCGACGTTTAAAATCACGTCATCGAAATGACGGATTTAACGACCGTAAGTTGAAATACAAAATGTACTCCTTTATATATAAATAAGTAAGATATAAAAAAAAAAAAATTAAATAATTGCCGGGTATAAAAAAAAAATGTCTGACGGCAAAATTTTTTGTTTTTCTGTGCTGCCTTTACAAATACGTGAGTATTTGATTGAAGAAATTAGTAGAATAGCACGGAAATTATTTTCAACACTTTTACTTGACGTCATAAAACAAATTTTAGGTTTTACTATAAAATATTTTTGTTTATATTTGATTATTTTAGTTGACTCGGGAGGCGAAGGAAGCGTTTTTGGATTCAAAAATGGAAAAAATAAGACAAAAGAATAAAGAATTGCATCAGCGTTATTTGGTTTGTGGTTGATAGTTGAATTTTTTTAATTTTAAAATTTAAAATTTTTGATTTTTCCATTAGGAAATAGAAGCAGACAAACAAAATGCGGAGGTAAATAGCGAAGCCGCTTTGGCTAAACAATTATCGCAGGTGAATATCAAGTGAACAATTAACCACGTGTTAATGTGGATATTCTGACGTCATTACAGCGGTTTTAAGCCTTGAATCGCATTAATAATTCTTTAATTAAACAAAGTCATCTCGCTATTAGGTTACAAGATGAAAAGTAATAAACTACTTTAATGACGTCAGAATGATTCGTACTACGACATAAAATATCAACTTCACCTTCCACCATCACCAACAAAGGGCATCTTACAGTGACCGTGTTTGCGGAACATATTAATTGTCATTTCAAATTTTTATATGTAAAGCTTCCTACAAATTTTGCAGCTCAAAAACTATTATCATCCATGACATTCAAATTAAAAAAAAAAATTTTCTGAGACTAACCTTTTTTTTTTTAAATTTAGGATGGCACAGGAGAGAAAATCCCGCCACGAAGTCTTCCAAAAACGACGACACCAAAACCTCGAAAATCCAAACCCGAACCCTCGAGTAATTTAGGATTTAACTCGAGTCCCGAAGATCTAAACCAACGACGATGTCATCAACGACTAAGCGAAGACGAAAATCCGCCACCAGACCCGAGTTACAATTTTTTGTTCGACAGGCTGCGCGTAGGAAACGAAAGTGACGAACAGCGTTTCCAAAGCAGGCGACATCCGAGTAATTATGGAGGACAAGATTTCTCTAATGTCAAGAACACTATACAAATAAGAAAAAAACATGAACGAGTAATAAACAAAATGAAATTTTTTTTTTAAATTGAAAAATTTAATGTTATTTACCCTTAGGAACATCCACGCGGTCCACCACGCACTAAAATGGAAATGGCGTTAACGATGACCGGACATGAGAGAACGCAATACGAAGAATGGAAACGTGTTCAAGACGAATGCGACAAACAACGTCTGGCGAGACAAAAAACTGCTTCGGGTGAATGGCGACGGGAATGGGATAGAGATAAAATTGTCCAAGAGTAAATTTTTTATGCCTTAAAAAGCGTCCAGTTGTACTCAGTTCAATTTTTTTTTCTTGAACGTAGTTAAGTATTGCGGTATAAAAAACTTTTTGTACCTTTAAAAAGGTCCAGTAAAAAAACATTTTTACAAATTATTATTAATGAAAAAAAGTGTCATCTTTAATGTTACCACAAAAAAGTTTTGAAATCTCGGTGTACAAGTTTGAAACTTGAATTGAGTACAAGTCCTTTCATCAAAATTTCATTACAACTTAAGATACTTTTTTTCTAGTGACGATGACGACGTCTGGAGACGGCCCAATAACAATCCTCCTCGAGGTCGAGGTGGTGGGCGCGGTGCCCTCTTTGGCCGCGGCGGGCAACGAGACCGCGGACGAGGAGGCCGCGGCGGTGGTGGAGGCGACCGGGGAGAACGGTCAATTTCTCCGTCTCGAGTGAGCCGAGGACGCGGACGTGCTCAACGTCGTCCGAATAACAAACGCTATTCCGATAGTAGTTCGGACGCCGACACGATCCGTTCACCAACGGATCGACGAGTGAGCGGTGGAAGAGACTTTTTACAAATTCGTGTTAGTAACGATTTTGTACCACCTGCGAATCGCTCACCTGAGGCACAAGGAGTGGAGAAACCGGTTGAGACAAGATTCAGTCAGCAGAGGCCAAGAAGAGTTGGCAGTGGAAGGGTTATGTCTACAAGTAGTCAATCGGAAGACGAGAGGGTTTTTGAAGAGACGAGAAAAGATTTTCAAATTAAAATTGAGTGTGATATCGAGAAAGGGGAAGAAAAGGATGTTGGGAAGGAAACAGAGGGTTCTGTTGATGAAAGTGGGGGTGGGGATGAATCGTGGGAGGATTTGACTACAAGTGGGAATGAGAGTCAGGATTTGTCATGTCCAACTGATGATGTGCCATCTCAAGAAGAGAGGTACGATGTGGACAAAGAAATTGTAGGGGATGTAAAGGAGGAAGCTGAAAAGAAGGAGGTATTAGAGGAGGGGAAAGTAGCATGTGAAAATCTTGCGCATAATATTGAAGGGGATTTGGAAGAAAATGTTGAGCAGCTTGAAAAAGAGAAAGAAATTGAAGAGAAATGTAGGGAACTGTTAGAAAATGAAGAGAAAACTGTAGATAATTTAGAAATGGAATCTAAAGAAAACAGTTCAGAAGTGGATGTAATGATGGTAGAAGGAAAACAAGAGAATCGTTTAGAACAGAACGACATCAAAGAGAATTATTTAGATGAGAAAAGGGACATCAAGGAAATGAATTTAGAACATGAAGTCAAAAAAACTGATTTGAAAAAGGAAGAAGCGGATGAAAAATCACAGCAAAACACCATTAAGGAAACTCAATTAGAACAGGAAGGAAATAATTTAGAACTGAAAGATGTTGAGGGAAACGATTTAGGGCCAAAAGAAGTTGGGGGAAATGATTTAGAACAGAAAAAGCGTATGGGGAATGATTTAGAACAGGAGGATATTGAGGGAAATAATTTAGAACAGGAAGAAAAGGAAAATAGTTTAGACACAAAAGAGAAGGAAAATTTTGATGGAAATGAAACTGTGGAATCTGGTTCCACTGCTACAGTAGAGAAAGTGGAAGATCCACTAGAACATGGAAAATCAGAGCTTGAAGAGCAAGGTCTCACTGATGCTCAACTTGTTTGTAATAACAAACAACCTGAATCCAATGCCAAAATCCCTACGAATGAAACTGACACTGTAGTTGCAGATATTACTTGTAGTAGCACAACAGAAAACATTTCAGAAGTTAAGAAAGAGGAAAAATGCGTTTCGGTAGACAATATACCTACCGAAGCTACGCAAGATTTAGATTAAGAAAAATTTTTTCGGCTTCTTTTAAAAAAAAAGTCTTATTTATAGAATGCATCCTTTTATTTTTAATAGGTTTCATTATATTGTTATCGTTTTTTGTAACATAAGTGAGAGTTAGTGCCTTTGTATACTAGAACAAAGTTATCAAAGTAAGATAGCTAAAGGAATGTTCTGTTAATATTTTTTTTTTAAAAATTTCAAAACACAATTTTTAAAATTGTGTATAAAATGAACTCATGACAAGTAGAACTTTTTTTAAGTTGAATAAAATGTTTTCTTATTTTAAATTTTTCAATTTCAGTTAATAAAAATTCACACAAAGAAAACTGATCATAAAAATCTAAAAAAAATTTTCCAAAAAATAATTATGAAAATTTTTTTTATTGCAATTACAAAACTCCTCAAACAACTTTTAACACCTATCATCAAGATAATAAGGCACAACCGAATATTTAAACTTGACACCCCTCTTCTTAGCCAAATCCTCCAACTCACTAAACTCCCACCTCTTATCCCTCAAAAAATCCAAATCGCACTCAAACCATTTCACCTCACACACAACCAAACTCGGTAAATTCAAAAAACCCCTCAACATCTCACAACCCAAATTCATAAAATTCTCAAAATATAAATAACTAATTTGACTACGACTCAATCTCTCAACCAACTCGAGTGCAAAACCACCACCAAAACGAATATTAGAACACCTCGGCATGAAAAACTTCAAAACTTTCAAATTTGGACACAACCTCAAAAACAAAAACAAACTCGACATCCAATAAGTACTAAAACCAATCCGAAAACTCAACTCAACCAACTTGGATAAGTTAAAATTGGCGTTAAAAACCCCCTCAAAAATCGGTACCATTCGCACATCATCCGCTATAAGCAGAGAGTTAAACGCCGGATACGACTGAAGAGAGTCCAAAGTTTCCGGTAAAAAACTCTGGTTCGGTAAGGAAATTCTTGTCACTTTGGGACAAATGGAGGGTAATGTTATCATCTTCACTCTGGGTATATAAATGACGTAAGAAGCTATCCGATCGAAATTGTAATTTTCATCGAAATTCAGTGTCGTTAAATTCAATTTGTCTCGTATTATACCTTCCGTTACCATTTGGGCTAGTAAATTTCCTATTGGATTGCCTTTGCCTGTGTCCAGTTTCTCTAATGTTGGAATTTCTTGGAGTAGTTTAAGGTAGTGGTGTAAGTTTCGTTTGAAGAGTTGTAATTTCAATTTCTTGAGGGTTCGTTTGGCTCTCGACTGTGTTGAGCACAGAGTGTTTAATTCGTTTTCGTCTATTTTGGCTTGTGATAAGTAGAGTTTTTTAAGTGGGAGAGATGAGACGAATTGCATGGCACCTTTTCCGAGTTTTACGTTGTCTAGGAATATGATTGTGTCCAAGTTAGGGAATTCGTGTTCGACAGATTGGAGGTCGCAACTGAGAATGACGTCACCGCGGAGATGGAGTTTACGGAGGTTCTGAAAAAATTGTATTAATAAAAAGGTATGTTTAAGTTTGGGATCCATGCACTATAATAATTGGGTGTGAATTTTTTGTACGAAATGTTGACACTAGTTGTAGGAACGTCACTGAGCACTAGATACAATATTGCAAATTTGTCCATCAATTGGTGCTCGCATGAAATATTTTTAGAATAATAACTAATTTGATGTAACTAAGGTGTACTTTAAGAGCTATTAAGTGAAATTCGTGCTTAAAATATTTTAAGCACGAATTTCACTTTTCGGCCGAAAATAGTTAAATTTTCTGTCGAACATTTCAGGTGAAAATGGGGACAATAACACTGTAGCGAACGCATTTTCCATTTGCATCCCAACTGTGTAAACGTAATTTTTTGTAATTTGAATATTAAAACCCGGGCGTTCCTTAACTTGTGAAAACAAAATTTGTAAACGACTTCATCTTACCGAGAATGTGTTTGGGCACAACTCAATAAAGTTATTGATTGAAAAATAGTATTCATTAGGCCTAAAAATGACGAAACTCAATTGACTTTCATGGGCGAATATTGCTGATAATGAGGCTGGATAATCGCGGAATCCGTACACGAAAAAACGGAATGCTAATTCGTCGATTAATACTCTTGCTATAAAAAATGAGAAAAATCAACATTAAGCACAATTTTTATTTATATTCATTAAAATATTTCCTTACGAAGTTGTTGAATATAATTCCGCATTCGACAGACCAACTCTTGAACTGACAACTGCCGCTCATTTCGATCCAGTACGAATTCGTTTAAGTGTCGATCAAACGTGCCTAGCAGTTGAAGCAACGGTTTGTAACATAACTGGAAGAGTGAAGGAACTGCAAGAATAAACGAAATATACTTGACATGTTTTAAAAACATGTTTTGTGTAACGTACCGCAGGCTTCACGAGTTGTCATCCTTCAATTACTATTCGTTTCGGCAATATTCAGAGTGAAATAATTTGACGTGTCTCCGCATGTTACAAACAGAGCAGCCATTAGGGTGGGTAACGACATCTAGCGGCGATTATTAACTTTATAGTGATCAGCGTGAAGTAAAAAAAAAAAAAAAGGCGCCCTGTTTGAAATTGATAAAATTCTAATGAAAAAAAAAAAAAAAAAATCAGTAATAATAACATTTTTGTATTTTTTAGTGAATTTTACACTTTTAATAAAAGCAACAAATTATCTCACAATTTAAACTCACAAAATATTCAAATAACATGATCGAACAGAGACAAAACTGGATCGGATCTCGGGGCGAACAAACGCACGCAAATAAAATAAATCATGTTCCACGGTCAAGGTTCCACCTAGTGAAAAAAAAACAGTGAACCCCCTTATTTTTACCAAAACTTAAGTACACCTTAATAAATAATAAACTGATAAAAATGCGCCCTCTACAAACAAATTTGTAGGGCGCTAAATCAACCATAAATTCCCACCAATTTACAGCCGTCTAACCCTGTTATCAACTTCCTAATACAATACCTGCAAAGTATTGGGTTCGACTGTCACAATTTCCGGATGCGTGACACAGGGAACACTATTCATAACGTGGCAACTTAAAAAATGCGGAAAATCATCTTTTTATCAGCCGGTTTAATCACTTTTGGGATGTTCCTTTACATTCTTATGGTTAATGAAAATTTACGCAGTAAACGAGAACGTAAGTTTTTTTTTTTTTTAAATTGCGAATAAAATTCTAAATGTAATTTTATGAATAGTAATAATTGGACATTTATGCAGCCACGTAGAGAAATATGACTGGAACGACTTTAATATTACCGGTCGTCCCGCTACAGACAAGAAATTAGTCCATTACTTAAGGAGTGAAGTGATCGTTAAGCCTAATTCTTTACCGTATAATTTAAAAGATCCTTTTTCCGTCGATCCTGTGTCAGTTGAGTTAGCCACTTTGAGTCAATCAATATTTAAAGGGGTAAGTAAAAGTGTTTTTTTTATACATATGTAGTTAAAAAAGGTGAACTCTGGTTCACATTACCTTGCTATTACATAAAAATTGTGATCAATCGGGTATTTTTTAAAATACCACAACTGCGGTAAACATATAGACAAAAGGATTAAAAAGGATTTAATAAAAGGATGTATGTCATAAAAAATATCGTGAAACAAAACTTGTTGTGAAATTGTGCCATTCCACTTACCTATAAATAATCGTGGATCCGTCAATTTATTTCTACAATGATATTTTCCTTGATGCACAGCTGGGAGTTACAAATTTCATTTCCAAAACCGCCACTAGAGAGGGTAGTAATGCAACTGGCCATATTTGTCTTGTTCAAATAAAGGATATTGTCTGAAATATAATGATCAAAAACCAGAATTAAATAAAACTCATGACAAGAGCAATAAATCACACTGCAGATTCTATTGTACATGTGTTCACAAAGGGTCTAATGAATTAACTTTCATTTGGTGTGACCAACACAACTAATCCTGCACACAACTAATTTCATATTTTCTTACTCAGAAACGAAACGGAGTATTCTTTGAAGCTGGAGCATACCATCCTGAATCTCATTCCATGACCGTGTTCCTTGAACGTTTTTTCGGTTGGACCGGTCTCCTTATAGAACCGAATCCGAATTTATTTTCTGTAATCCTGAAAGCGAATCGTAAAAGTCTTTTACTACCCGCATGTATCAGTCCAAAGGCCGAAGCCCTTACGGTATAATTTTATTTATTTTTATTTAGACATACCTGTAATAACAAAGATTCTTCTTGTATTCAGTTACAAATGTCAAACGCCGGTCAACAGAGTAGAATAGAAAGAGATTCATCATCAGGATTCTCAGTGGACTGTTACCCTATATACTCCATTTTAGTAGCTGCTAATATGACGTCTGTAGACTATTTTGTGCTGGACGTGGAAGGTTTCGAAATGGATATTTTAAAAACTATTCCATTTCATTTAGTGAATATTCAAGTATTCGCCATTGAACATTACAATCATAAAAATCCTGAGGAGATTGAGATATTCATGACGGGCAAAGGATATTCCGTGATGGAAAAGACCACGTGGGATTATATATTCACAAAACTCGGCAGTATTTACGGGACGAATACTTCGTTCTACGATGAAACTAAAGGCGCCCAGAATATTTTCAAAGTTGGCCGGTAGGGGTGAATCGCATAGAACAGTGGCGCTAGTTGCGCAAAATGGCCGTGTACATGTTTCTTTACTGAATAAAAAATAAACAAACAACAAATAAAAATTTTGAAATTTGAAGTGGTAATTAACCTTACCTATAATACAAGAAATGCGCTAAATTGGTTACGTTATTTTGATTAAAGTTAGACGAACAAAATCCCTAAACTGTAAGAAACGTAAGAGGATTCAAACAGGATTAAAAAAATTTAAATAAACCTCGTTTACGTTGTAAATTTCGCCACCAGGTGTCTCTTCTTGACAACCCCAACAACACTTGTTGTGGTTTCGAGAGCAAAGAACTTCTTACCTGAAAAAGGCTCGAACAGGTGTGGTCACGCTTCGATTCCAAACTTAGGTAAGTGTAGGCGATTAAAAACAAAAGCGGGATTTTTGTCTGTATCTAAAAATCATCAACTTTAACCGCAAATATTAAATGTGGGCATTTAAATTAAATTTCCTGTCGTTACAACATCTTAACACTAATTTACATTTTTTTATCGCCTGAAAAAATCCCAGATTTCACCACAACATGAGTGGCTTTGATCCGGTAGCGATAGACTCCTCGATATTCGACAAAAAACGCATAAAATGTCGTCAAATGAAAACTCTATTCGAAGATCCCGATTTTCCAGCCGATATCAAATCGATTTACTACAATCGAAAGTTTAGTCATTACCCTGATCATCTATACAAATGGCTGCGCCCACACGAAATATCCAAATATTATTACACGAGCCCGTTCTTTTATTTAGATGGCGGGAGCCGATTTGATCTCATTCAAGGGGAATTAGGTAAACAAAAGTTTGATCGGTTAAAAATAAAAAGATAACCAAATTTTTTCTGCAGGTGATTGCTGGGTCGTAGCGGCCGCTGCTTGCTTATCCGAAGACCGGCACTTACTAGATCGTGTGGTCCCGCCCGGTCAGACATTTTCGGAGGATTGGTACGCCGGTATTTTCCGATTCCGGTTTTGGCAATACGGCGAATGGGTCGAAGTTGTCGTTGACGATCGGTTACCTACAGTTGGTGGGAAATTAGTTTTCGTCCATTCGAATCACGTGAATGAATTCTGGGGAGCGCTGTTGGAAAAAGCTTATGCCAAGTCTGAAAATAAAAATAGTGAAATTTTTCACCCGGTTCTATCTAAAAATTAATTTTTACAGACTTCACGGTTCGTACGAAGCCCTCAGAGCGGGTACAAATGGTGACGCTCTCACGGACTTTACGGGAGGTTTAGTTGAAGAGTATTTCATGTCGGAACCACCGAGAAATTTGGCTAGACTATTTTTCAAAGCTTTCGCACGTCGCTCGCTGATTGGTGCTGCCATCTACGTAAATATTATTTTCATATTTTAAAGATTTTTTTACAAAATTTGAAATTATCTAGGGCGATTACGCACGAAATGATGAATTAGCTAGTGGATTGGTGACTGGTCATGCGTATAGTGTGACTGCTATTAAAGACGTTACCGTAAATGGACGATTGGTTCAATTGGTTCGTGTGAGGAATCCGTGGGGAAGTCACGTGGAATGGAGAGGAGCGTGGAGTGACAAGTTAGTTGCTGACAATAAAAATTAAAAGAATAACAATTTATGTATTTTAGATCTCCCGAATGGGATTTGTTGTCAAACGAGGAAAAACACCGACTGGGAATAGTTAATAGAGCTGACGGGGAATTTTGGTAAATTTAAATTTCTTTCCAAGTCATTTACATAAATTTTAAACGTACCTTACTTCAGGATGGATTTCCGTGACTTCCAACGTAATTTTGACGGAGTTGACATCTGCAATTTGACAGCTGACGCTTTGATCGACCCGCCCAAAACTTGGACTGCGAGTATCGTACATGGACAGTGGACACGTGATCACTCGGCAGGAGGCCGTTTAAGATACGGTAACTATTTAAAACATAGATAATTAAACGGATTTAACGATTTGAAATTTTTTCTTCAAAAGATACTTTTTGGCAAAACCCACAAATCCGTCTCCGAGTTGAAGATCACGACGAAGACGAGGATTCCTCTGCATCCTTTGTAATAGAATTAATGCAAAAAGACAGACGAAGTAACCGACATTCCGGCATCGAAAATTTGACTATAGGATTCGTCATTTACGCCGTACATTACTTTTTTTTTTCCAAAACATTACTTCACACAAAACTCATTGCCTCTTATTTTTTAGATACGACCAGAGACGTCCATGCCATTAACCAAAAATTTTTTTCATCGGAATCAACCGGTCGGTCAAGTTAATTCATACATTAACGCCCGTTCGGTTGTTCAACGATTTACTACGGCACCTGGTGATTACGTCATAATCCCAACGACTTGGAATTACAATCAAGAAGGCGAATTTTGTGTACGAGTGTTTAGTGAGGCCAAACATTCAACCAAGTTCGTTTTTTTTTTCCTCCTTTGTAATGAAATTGTAATTTCAACGATTTTTTTTTTAATAGTCGGATTCGGGATAACGAAGACAATTCCATTCCAAATGGTGTTGACTCGAAAGGTGTTAATGATGGTGATGTGACGATTAAAAGTCTGAAAAAATATTTTGAGAGTTTAGCTGGACCGGTTAGATTCCAAACACTTTTAAAAAAATTAATGAAATTTATAAAATGAAATTATTTTTTTTTTACAGGATAAAGAAACCGACGCTGTCGAGTTGAAAAAATGTTTGGATTATGCTTTGGCTTATGGTAATGAAAAATTATAAATTTAAATTAATTAATTACCTGAGCTTTATTTGCAGAAAACTTCGGGCATTTGCAATTTAAATATTCCACTTGTAAATATTTAATAATTATGATAGACGTATCCTTATACATAAAAAAAAAAAAAAAAGAAAAAAAAAAAATCAATTATAAAATTTTTCTTGACGAAATACTTTACAGGCTGATTCCTCAGGAAAATTAGCTTTTTCTGAATTCCTAACGCTTTGGAAAACGCTAAAAACTTGGCTGGTAATTAAAAACTTACCGTAAACATCTTCAAAATTGTAATGAATTTCTCGTTCACAGCAAACGTTTGTAACTCTCGATAAGGACAGGAATGGAGTCATCAGTTCTAAGGACATGTACAAAGCTCTTCAAATGTTAGGCTACAATTTAGATTATAAATTAATCAATACGTTAATTTACCGTTACGCTACGAGCGATAATCACCTTTCATTTAACAAATACATTTACTGCGTTGCTAAAGTGCGCATGCTCTTTAGTAAGTATTGCATTTAACTTGTTTTACATATTTTAATTTTAAATGATTTGTCTAGAACGATTCCGAGCTGGACCCCTAACGGAAGGAACACTCACTTTAAATTTCTCAGAAGTATTACTGAAAAAAAAAAAAAAAAAAAAAAAATTATATAACACCCATATTAAACATTTTTTTTCACTATTTTTCAGTGGCTCCAAACCGGTTTACAGCTTTAAAAGCGAACAATCATAACACTAAATCAGCAGCTCAATATTTTCCCATATAAAAAATATATTTATTCTAACATTGGTTATTTTCGGTGAAAATAAAACTTATTTTTCTAACCTCTTTAAATATTCGTAAATTATTCCAACAACAACAACATTACAACGTAATAAAATTTTCACGACGTTGAAAACAGAAGCACAAATCAAATTACCCAATTACACCAGCGCCACTAGCGGGATGCTGCATAACTACAACTCATTCACAACTCCGCCAGATGTCTGACACGTTGAAATTGGAGAAGGCGCAGCTGTTGACTTCAATTTGTTAGTGACTCATGAATTTATTCTCCTGTCATTGTCACTTCTCCCCGTTGAGAGTCGCTACTGTCTACACACGCGTCTCAGCATCTCCGTCTCCGAATCCAAACAAATCACTCGAGCTGCTTTCCTCAAAGGTAGGAACAAAACACAATACCCATACGACCATATAATTTCATTTTTCAATTCTATATTAATTAAAACATATTCAACCGGAAGCTGCAACTAATATCTCAATCAATCAAACCCCAAATAATAATTTAAAAAAAAAAAAATAATGACGCTCCTACAAACGTCTTTCAAACAATAATAATAACAAAACCGAACATAAATCTCCTGAATTTAGTAAATTAAAATATCAATAACTCCCAGTATAGAAATAATTATAAAATTATTCCAGCCTGGTAGTGGTGGTTCAGGCAGCACCCAAACTTAATTTACATTCAATTTCTTCTTAAGGTAACTTAAAAATAAGAAATTGAATCCACTTGAAGGTGAAGATGTAAAATGTAACTCTTCACAATCCCTATCATCCCTTAGTGACGTCACTAAATGCGTCATTTAAAAAAAAAATACTTCCAAAAAATTGAAAACTGTCACACACAAAATATCCCATATTAATCTCCTTCCACAATTTAAAAAAAAAACTATTTCCAACTTGTCTTTGAAAAGGACAAACAGATCCAAAAATAAACGTCTTTTTTTTTTTCTTACTTAATTCTAACTTTAGATTCAAACACTCCACCACAGGGTTAAAGTAGAGCATCACCTGACAGGTGAGAAAATCGAAAATGGCGTAATCCAATTTGATCGATTTTTTTTTTCTTTTCTTCTGGGGGAATGATGTTATCATTAGAATCACACGTGACGGGATGGCAGAAGGAGATGTGCCACGAGGGAAATGTTGCATTTCGGTCATTTTTGTTCTCGTCGTGGGATTCACAGTTGGTATCCTGATTGGAATTTACGCAGTGCCACATGGAAAGAGTGAAACGCCGGCGCCACCAGCAACTACCAAGTCGCCTCCTAAGACGCCACATGAAGTGATGGATATTTTGACAGCCGATAATTTTGAAGATAAACCCGAATTTACGCAGCAGTTGTTGGGAGAGATTGATGCCAAGGGGATTGAAAAACATCTTTTGTATGTTGAGTCATTCTTTGGGTTAAGTGTATTTGCGTGGACAGAATAAACCCGGTCTCAAGTGTCGCAAAACAATTTAGAGAATAATCTCAGAAGGTGGCGCTTTTACTTGTGGAGTAATGCACATCATCTGATTTTCTTCTTATATAGCAAGGGTGCTACTTTATACTGTGTTGGGAGGCTCAATCTACTGCAGTGCTGAACTAGGTCAATGAATTGATACATCACAGATGTTGCATAAATCGAGAGAGAGCGCTAGCAAGGGGTGCCAGAGATTATTTGTAGTGATGTATTAGCTGCGTTAAAGATACTAGGGAATTTAAGCATTTCCCAGTAGCTATTAAGAGTTGCACATGCGTATTCGAGATTTGTTTTGTTCTTCTTCCATGGTATCAATACTTGCAAGAACACCGGTGAACTCCAGTATTAAGTGGAATGAATCCTGGGTTGCAATGTATTCCTACTAGATAGTGCTCTTCACCAATAAAATCAAAGTATCAGAAATTCTAATGAATTTAGAGACCTTATTAATGCCATTTGCCCGAGATAATTAACAGCAATTGGGATCTCTTCTACAATATTCTGTCTATGTAAATCTTATATCAGTTTTCTTTAAATTATCTTAAAACTGACTTGATAATGATTACATTATAACTCTTCTAGGAAATTAACAAAGAGGCCTCACTTAGCTGGTAGAGAGGCAAGTCACGATGTTGCTGAATACATTAAAGACATTTGGACTAAGCAGAAGTTGGAGGATGTTGAAATGGAGTCGTATGAAGTTCTTTTATCTTATCCAGGAGAAGAAGAAGAGAATGAAGTAGGTTTCAATATTGATATCCTGCACTACATCTTATTCGTGCAATGAATCTATTTGTAGATTGAGTTGGTTCGTGCAGACGGTAAACCGGACAAACCGGGTAAATCACCGCTAAAGGATGCCATTCTTCACCGGGAAATTGATAAGCCATTCATTGATGACGACTTTCCTGATGCTTTCCACGCATATTCACCACCTGGAATAGTTCAAGTAATAATACCACTCTATCAGTGAGTGCAAAATGGCCGCTAAAAAGTTTGAGCGCCATTTTGATGGCCATGATTGGCTGTCTCATGTCATGTGATTTATTTGATTGGTTGATTTTGCTAGAGGGGTGTTAATGCTTTTAATGCAACATTTTGATGATGTTAAGGGGATAAAATATTGCAGTAATCAATACAATAGTTTAAATTCCCAACTTGTAGGGTGAACTCGTTTACGCTAACTATGCTACAGAAAGTGACTTTGACAAACTGGAAGATAAGAATATATCAGTCAAAGGCAGAATAGTAATAGCTCGATATGGACGCATTTTTCGAGGGAACAAAGTAGTAGCAGTTACAATTTGGAATAAAGCCCCCAACACTTAATGCACCTATTTATACACAGGTTGAAAACGCTGCCAAACGAGGTGCACTTGGAGTCATTCTTTACACAGATCCAGAAGAAGTTGCACCTGAAGGACCTAACAAGGTCTTCAACAAGACCAAATGGCTTCCAGGAGATGGTATGCAAAGAGGAAGTGTCTATGAAAAAATTGGGGATCCCCTGACACCTGGTCTTCCTGCAATAAGTAGGTGGGGGGAAAAATAAACGAATCTTTATGTCAGTGAAATTGACAAATAGTAGAGATATTGTTTCCTAAGGTGATGTTTATCGACTGGATATTACCGAAGCTGATTTACCAAAAATACCCAGTCAACCTATTGGGTATAAAAATGCAAGAGACCTGATGCAGTAAGTTTTGTCGCAGCAGTGTTTTTTTTTACCATTGGAAGTCTTGCATCATTTGTTGTATCATTTCAGACACATGTCTGGTGCTGTTATAAAAGATGATGATGATGGTGATGGTGATGAAGATTGGGCTGGAAAGCTGGGGATTGTATATAAAACTGGACCTGGATTTGAAGGCAATTTTGAAAATTAGTAAGTCTGATTTTGGAAGCTATTATAGGCAATGCCAAACTTCCTCCAATAAACAGTTGTATCACTGTTCTTTAGCTTGACTAAAACATATTACTATTTGCAGTGAGGTTAAAATGAGTATCCACAATGAGTACAAACTATCTCCCATATTCAATGTGATTGCAAGAATAACTGGAGACATAGAACCTGGTTAAGTTTGTCTAACAAAAACTTTAACTTGCAATGATTATTTACAACAATTTTACAGACAGGTATGTGATAGTGGGAAGTGCTCATGATGCTTGGGGTTATGGATACGTCAACCCATCAAGTGGCACTGCACAACTACTGGAAATAACTGAGGCATTTAGCAAACTTAAAAAAAATGGTATACGGCATAAAACTAGCAAAATTTGTTAGCTGCCTAATACTTAAATTCTAGGATGGAAACCTAGAAGAACAATAATCTTTTGCACATGGGATGCAAGCAAGTATGGCCAAATTGGATCAACTGAATGGGTTGAGGTACAAATTCCCAACACTTGATGATATTGTTACATTGAAGATCTCTTTTTGACAGGAACACTTGCCAGAGCTAACAGCAAGAACAGTTGCATATATTAACTGTGAATCTTGTATTGAAAGTAAGTAACAATCTTTAAGGCAACATTATATTTGAATGTCTTGAATCTTCAGCTGAAGACATTCGCGTGTCAGCAAGTCCTATTTTGAGGCAAGCAGTGATTGACGTGGCTCGTTTGGTATGTTAATGCATTTAAGTAAGTCATTTATTCTTGTCTGCTTGCAATTGGATTAGGTGCCTGCTCCAGATGATAATGACCACAAACCAAACGAGACAATATTTGATGAATGGACTGAGAGGGATGATGACAAAGATGGAGAAAACAGTCTTGAGCATGGAAGAGATGATTATGATATGGATGGAGATATCAATGATGATGATGATGACATTGTGTAATTATCAGTTTTCAATGGTTTCAAGTTGTTGACATTCATGTGGACGTTTTTATAGAGTAAGCCCATTGGGCGCTGAGAGTGACCATGCAGCATTTGCTTTTTATGCTGGAATTCCGTCCATTGATGTTCATGCAGACGACGAGGTACCATTTTTATGTATTTTGCCTTTATCCTCAAGTTAGATATTACACACTGGCTGATTGCCTAACTGATGCTAAGCACCCATTATAAAATGCAATTGGCTAAGGGCAGCAAACTCAGGCCAGTAGAAGACCACTCTTTGGTCTAACAGTTACTCTGCACAAATCAATGTTAAAACATCACTAGCAGAAGTTTCTGGCTTTTGAGGTCTCTTCTCTTTTCGTAGGGTACAGCAAATTTCTTCCCAGCTGAGAATACAGCTTATGATGTGAGGCAATATTTAGAGAAATTCGTGGATCCAGAGTATAAAAGAAGTGTTGCTTGTGCTGAATATGTAGCAGTTATGACGCGTTACTTAGCAGGTCCGTGTTATTTCAAAGTGCAATTTCTTTGGTTCAACTTAATTCCTGCATCTTCACAGACAAAGAAATTCTACCTTATGATGTTGACTACTTGGGTGATGTCCTAAAAGCAACTTTGGAGAAAGTCAAAGGCTTGAAAGTCCACAAAGAACTAATAGAAAGGAACATCACACTATTTGGTATTTTTAGCGTTAGTTATTTTTTGAAATGCAGTTAATGGTGGTTCAGTTGGGGGTAAATTTAAGCCTGTTTCCCCAATGATTTTCAATATTAGCAAATTCAATTCAGCTGTAACCTCTGAACTGATTACTAAATTTCTCATCATTGGCATTAAATGGTGAGACAAATTTCAGTTGTTGTTACCCAATATCTGTTTTAACTTGCAGATGACTTGGAAGAAGCTGTTGATGAATTTGAAGATGCAACTGAAGAATTCAACAAACGACTGGACGACATAGATGAGGATGAGTAAGACCAAAACTTCTCGAAATCTTTTAAATTTGTGTCATTATAACTTCTTTGCAGTCCCATTGCCGTCCGAGTGATAAACGACCAAATGATGTATCTTGAACGAGTCTTCATAAAACCAAGTGGGCAAGCCGATGACTGGTTTCACCGGTAAACTTTGAGGAAACTACAGAAATTTTCTTCCATTTTGTATTGGTGAAAACAATTCTCTTCTAGGCATTTACTATTCGGTCCAAGTGATTTGGACAAATATTCAGATTCAATTTTCCCTGACTTGATGGACTTGGCCGAAGAGATCGATGAAATTGAAGAGGAGGAGAGTGATGAAGAGAAGAATGAAGACTCAGACGAAGGCAAAGACACTGATATTGATACGGATGAACATTGGGACGAGATTGAAATTTACGTTTCCGATTTACTTGTCGCTGTCAAACAAGCCACTCGCTTTTTAAAACCTTTCGAAACTGCTTACGACGAAGACGATGATTAAATCGTCAATTCGTTAATTGTGATAATACAATCATAAATTCGATTCTAGTATTTTTTAAAATATGTGAATCGAATTTTTTGTTTTCTCGCGACCACATTTCATTTTACTATTTTATAAGTTAAATAAATAAGTTTAACTATTCTTTGCGTTAAAAAATAAATAAATTTTTAAAGAGTTTTTAACAACTAACCTGTTATTTATGTATTCGTCCACGCTGTTCCTTATTTTTGTACTTATATCTCGGCAATTCATCCACCTGAAAATGCAAATCCGTCAATTTTTCGTGTAACTTGAAACCCGTTTGTTGTGATATTACCTTTCATAAACACTTCTGTACCCTCAATTTCCTATTTAATTAACTGAAAATCAAATAAACATGTAATTTAAACCGCTAAATGTAAATAAAATTAAATAATTTCCGTAATTTACAGTCGTGCGTTGCCGCCATCTTAAAATTAAATTAGCGACATCTGGAGGTAATGCGAAAAATTTTATCGCCTAACAAAAGCGACCAGCATATATTGACAATTATGACTTCGTAAATATTTATTTAATACAAATTTCTTTAACTTAACATACAGTATAAAACTTCCGTGCGGTAAACCAGTCATTTCCTTTATATACCAGGCGGTGCTGGTTCTAATATTTCATCTGGCGGTTCAGTTTTAATAACGACACCTGGTGGAAGTTGTGGATGTTGAGGTGGTGGTTCTTCAGTGATTACCATTGGCTTAAAAAAACACTCGTGTAAAAATAAAATTTTAAATAAACTACACACCTTATACTTACAATTGGGCTATCGTCTTCCTTTTCCTGCTTAATTTGTGGACCAATAAGAATATTCATTATGGTTTTCGGTATAAATGCCCGCTGGTTTGTGAGAAAAATCAAAATGAACAAACAAAACTCGTATGAAGACATCAAATATAATAACCTGGTGTTCGGTGAATGAATTAACATGTATTAAAAGTGGTTCTCTCAGATCAGGACTCGCATCAAAAACATCTTCTAGTTGTGCAGGCGGTAATTGAAGTAATACTTGAAATGATTGCGGTTTCGTTCGCTGACAACATTTGATAAAACCTTCCCACACTTTTTTCTGTTTCCAGACCTAAAACCAAATAAAATTAAATAAAATAAAAGCATCAATATATTTTTGATTAAAGGGGCAATCAACATTTTTAACAAGTTATTTTAAACAAAATTTCTAATGAAATAAGCTAATTTCAATACCAAACTTTACCAAAATAAAAAAAAAAAATAAACAATTCAAAAGTTTTGATTGTCCCTTTAAGTGACTCATAAATCTAACCTGTTTTAAAATCAATCTTTGCAATATATTCATAACAAACCCAATCAATCTAGGATATAAAGACAAAGACTGCAACACTGTTCTCATTAATAGTGTTGGCAATGGATTCTG
>JAQGAS010001383.1:0-20355 GCA_034686365.1 Pachymerium ferrugineum | reverse complement strand
TTTCACTGTTGTGCGACATTGGCGGAAATGTCGGTCTATACTTCGGATTAGACTGCTTAATGATAGTTGAAATTGTTGCGTATTGCCTCCGTTGGAGATCGACCAAGCTGAAAATTTTGAAAGACAAAATAAAAAATGAAGTTTCACGCTACGAAATGGAAAATTCAACAAAAAGAAAAAGCAACAGAATTTTAATTTTCCTTAAAACATCAATTTATATGATTGCTTTATGTTGCCTAATGATTAGAATTTTCTCATACTTTCAGTATCCAGTTACTTCAAGCATTTATTTAATGAGCGACGAGTTCCTTCAATTGCCACAAATTGTTATTTGTGATCCACGCACTGCGCATAAAAAACTATGGCAATATATCTTAGAAAGAAAAATGGGTAAATTTAATAATAATTTAAAATTCAATTAATTTAATTGATTGTTTCCCTCTAGGTATTGTCAATGTAACCCAGGGAAATAAATTTTCTTCAGCCTTTATAGATACGTATGGGACAAATGCAAGATTTCAAAGGGCTAGTCAAAAAAGTTTAAACCTAAACACTTTCTCCATTATAAATGTCTTGTTCAATTATTTTTAGGCTAAACTTTTGGAATCCGTTGATAAAGTAACCGACTTCCCCTCTGTGTTTGGAATGTGCACACTAATATCCACTGGTAAATTATATTAAAAACGTTTAAGTAATTCATAAAATTCTTTTGTTCTAGGGAAAAGAAAGTTTTCAACAGCAACCAAACACTTACTAGATATTCGCAATTCAAACTATCCAAAATTTAAAAGGCCAACAAAGGCAATTAATTACATTAATAAAGTTGCGTTATTTGTTTGTGCCCTTTGTATACCTTTTCAGATAATGGTTATACCAGTAGGAAAATACTTTAATATGAAAACAATATATGAATATGCAAGCAATTTAAAGTTTGTAATGGAATTTAATAGAAAAACAGTACGTACGGAATTGCGTGATTAGATAACTTTCATGTTTGACCATCTCTTAGCTGTTGCGGAAAAACACACCACGTAGCCCTTGTGAAGAAAACAAAGAAAATGTTGCAGAGTGCGAAAAAGATTGTTTCAACAATAAAATACCAAAACAGTTGACTTGTCGGTAATCATAGCTATCAACTGAAATTGAAAAAAAAAAATGATAAAACAATGCAGTCATTAAGGTAATTCCTTATTTTCAGATTGCCCTTCATTAACTCTACAACATTGCCAAATTGCAACACCTCATCAACGGCCGAAAAGGTCATAAAATTATATCTGAAAAGTCAATTGAAGACAAACCCGCAAAAAGATTGTTTGTGCGGTGTATCATGTGAAGAACATATTTACATACCACATATTAAGGAAAGCAACAAAGGTTTAGCTTTAAGATTGCATTTTCTCATTCCAACAAACATTCGTGAAGTTGTTGAAGAGAAACTTGTGTTTACGGTTATTAAATTATTGTGTGATTTGGGATCTATTCTTGGAATGATTGTTGGAATATCAATGTTTTCACTCTTTCAAATTTGTTGCCAAAAGTTGAAGTAAAAAATAAATCAATTCTTTTCTTATACTCACAACTTTGCCTTTACTCTGATAATTGATAACAATTATTGGTATGAGCATAAAAGTTCTTAACATAACAAAAATCTTAAAAAAATTTGTCTGTTTTCATCAATCATTGTATTAATCTGTAATTGCCAGTGCAAAACATCGTATAAAAAATATTTCACTTATTTTGGGTTTAGAGTCCAAGCTAAAATCCACAATAATGCCATGTGTGTATTTATCGGGCATTGAGACAATATTACTTTACATTACTTTACATGTTAAATAAAAATTTGAACTTTACTCACATTTTACGCCCCCAGGTTGCTTTTATTCTAAACGAATAATCCACATTCCATTTTGTATTGATGTCTTTGTCCATCAAAGGCTGTTGACAAAACTACAAAAAAAATTCTTTAAAATTTTGTATCAAACAATGCTGTTACTTATACCTACTATGGAAATTGTATTCACTTTCTGTTGTCAATAAATTGTGGTTAACCATAGTTTTTCTCTTTATCTTCAGCTGATTGGCCTTGAATATCTATTTTATCGCTCAAACTACATTGACACACAACAAATAAAAAAAAAAATTCATTCATTAAAATCAAAAGCTGTGGGCATTATACTAATCTCGTACCATTAAATACTTAATAAAAATTTATGAAGTTAGTTTAGCCTTGAAGCATACTTCAATAATCAATTGTAATATTAGAGTAGTTAAAAATAACAATAAAAAAGTATAAACCCGGACTTACAAGCATCGAACTATAATTAAATGTTTAATATTTGTTCCTCTGAAGATAACTCTGAAGAGAAGTCATCGATTTCAACCTGTTAAAAATAAAGGTAAGTGAAAAAATTAATGTATAAAATTTAAAACACGAGTTCTAACACAAACTAATCAAATCTAGAGTAAGAATGCACCAAGTATGTCTTATTTACCTCCTGCTCATGGTCCAAGGAGTTCAACTTTATTCGCTACAAACCTTGCAAGGTAAGAAAGCAACTACCAATTGACTACACCGAAATTATAAAATATTTCTATTAGATAAATTAGTCATCAATTACAGCGGTACGATCCGAATAAGTAAAAATTCGAACCCACCTTCGATCGAAAGTCCAAATCAGATTGATAGAACGCCAGAACAGATGCCACTAAACGTACAAAACGAGGAAAACGTTAACCCAGACTATGTGCAAGCTAGAAAAAAGAAGGGAGGGAAAGGTTAACCTGGCTGTGGTTTTTCTACGTTTTATTGTAGAGAATGAGCTAACATGCATGTGATTTTTTTTTGAATCTATAATAAAGTTCAAAATTTAGGTTTTCCTTTCTTTACCTTATTTGTGATAAAAGTTCAGCATACTTAGACGATATTGGTGTTTTTCGTTGTCAATGGCTGTTGAAAAATTTACAAAAAAATTTCTTTAAAATTTCTTATCAAACATTGCCACTTACAGTGTCAAAGAAGTGAAAGCAGCTGAGAATGAATTGCAGGCTGAAGAAGAACTGGAAGAAAGGGCAATGGAAGAAAAGTCCGAAGAACGCAAAAAACCGGCAAATAGAAGCGGCGGTATGGATGAGTGGTATTGCGGTCGTTAAACTCAATTGTAATCTGGAAAAAAAACCTGATTAAATCTAAAAGCGCTGAATCTTAACTTATTATTTGGGTTAAAACTCACCTCAAGTTAACACTTGACCACAAGTTTTGTGATTTGAGACACCTCATTTACATAGTCAGAATTAACGGCCGTATTAATTTAGCCTTGAAACAAACCTGGAATACTTAAATTTTAAAGATAAAATCACCGTTACACATAAACACTTGTAATCCGGACTTACATACTTAATTAAATTTTTAATCAATTCTCTAAAGACGAATCCATAAAGCGACTGCCATATTACCACTTAACAAGTGTAAATGCAAGAATCATTATTTTTTTAAATTCAAAACACGTAATTTAACACTCACCAACTGAATTCAGAATAAGAATTCAGAATTTACGTCTCGTTTTCATCTTGTTAATGGTTGAAGGAGTCCAACTCAGGCGGCAAGTAACGGCGGCTGCGGTTTTTCAACAATATACTGTACTGTGGAAAACTCTTGGGCGATAAACCTAAGAAATAAGTGCAATAATCATCAGTTTATAAATTGAATTGAATTTAATAAAATACTGAATTCAATATCTAATTCTACTTTTTGCAATAAAATAAAAATAAGAATAAATCCATTGATTAAAACTAAAAGAATTGTTTACTTTACACTTTTTACTAAAAAAAGAAAAAAATAAAGCTTAACCTCGGACGACGGAAAAGCAGTGAGAAGTTTATGAAAAATGAGAGAAAGATTCGGCGAAAATAACAATTTTTAGTGTGGGAAAACGGACGAGCATGTTGCATTGACGAAGAAAAAAAATTCATTCATGAAAACCAAAGGTTATGCGCATTACTAATCTCTCCCCATTAAATACATAATTAAAATTTATAAGGTTAGATTTATCCTTACCTGCAATAATTACTTGAACAAAAAGTAATTAAGAATAACATTAAAAAAGATAATTTAAACCCGGACTTACAAGCAACGAAGTCTTAATTAAATATTTCAACATTGTTCCTCTGAAGAGAAGTCGCATATTTCCACCTGTCAAAAAATAAGGTAAGTGTGATAAATCAAAGTATAAAATTTAAAACACGAGTTCTAACACAAACAAATCGAATTCAAAGTAAGAATGAACCAAGTAGGTCTTATTTACCTCCTGTTAATGGTCCAAGGAGTTCATCTTTATTCGCTACAAAATTTGCTAGGTAAGAACGCAACTACCAATTGACTACACTGAAATTATAAAATTTTTCTATTAGATGAATTGGTCATCAATTACAGCGGTACGATCCGAATTAGTAAAAATCCGCCCTCACCATCGACCGAAAGTCCAAATCTCATTGGTGGAGCACAAGAACAGATGTTACCAAACGTGCAAAACGAGGAAAACGTTAACGCAGGCAATGTGCTAGGTAGAGCACAATATGCAAGGCCAAAAAGCAAGCCAGGTGCAAAAACATGGAAAGATGGCTGTGGTTTTAAAGTATTTTATTGTGGGCATTGAGTTAGAATGCAATGTAATTTTTTTTGAAACTACAATAAAATTCAAAATTTAGGTTTTGTTTTCTTTATACCTTATTTAAAGTACATCATCCTACAATCGGTCCTGGTCGTCTTGTCTCCGCCATCTTTCATACGTCACATAAACAGCGCCATCTGATGACTACGATGAGTTTTAAATTAAGACAACACTTTCCTGTTGATTTATAATAAGACACCTTGCAAATTAAAACAAATCGAGATTTGATTGCAACACGAGAAACTTACGAATATCCGAGGAGCCCCAAAACATCATCTGCCAAAATAAAAAAAAAAAAAAAAAACTTCAAATTTGTTAGGACTGAGTTAACTTTAGTTTTGAATATCTATACCAAACACACAGAAATGTGATAGCTGAAATCTAAAATCGATTCTACTATTTTTATTCCAATGTCCATTAGGCTGACCATTATGAATGATGAATTACTCCCTTTATTATTAATTTATTTTTTACCATTAATTAAGGAACTGCCATAACAACAAAAAAGAATAACAGTCTCCTACAAAACACACCAAAGCCATGACTGTGTACATTAACTCTGCACAACGTTTAAACACCAAAATTCACCATCAATTTCAAACAATTTTTAAAGAAGAAACTCAAAAACCACATCTGGTACAACAACTTGAAAAAACATTTCAGAAGAAAAAATCCACCGTTATTGTATTTTTATTGGCTGTTATTGCCGGTCTTGTTACATGCGTTTTTCAAATAGGACAATTAACTAACAAGTATATTGCTGAACCCACAATAACAAAGGTGCAACCAATTGAATTTGCAAAATTTCCAACTCTTTTAATGAATGCGTTCGAACCTGTTGAACTACATAATTACGAAATGAAAAACAACATCAATTTTCGAATATGGAATTCTAAAAGTTTCAATATTTTGAGAAAAATTTTCCAAGAATACTACCAACATGGATTGTCCCATAGTCATATTAAAGCTGCTTATTTGGAAAAAGTAAGAAATTTTTCTACCATTTATTATAGAATTAATTATTAATGCTGTTTTAGGGTTCAGTTAGAAGAAATTTTTCTATTAAATCTGAAGATAATTTTGCGGGTTCAATTTCAAAGTTAAAAATTGGTAAATTTATGTATATAGGTGTTGTTAGTGCCAAAGTGTTTTTGTAAAAGTTCGGTTATTTTTAATACAGATGGTTATTTCCAAATTGGTGATTGTAGCTATAAAGCAATTGTACATGTAAAGAGTATTTATTCCAATTACTTTATGGTTATTAGCGTATGTATAATTTTAAATAAGTGTGTGACCTTATACTAATATTAATTTCCTTTAAAGCTAATGTTTGCAGATATAGAAAAACCTTTTTATTTGGATCAGAGTAATTTCGATGTTTTGGATAGTTATAGTAACTTGATAAGTATTTTTCTTCTGATGAGAAATGTAAGTAAAGTGAGAAGGCCACAGTTTCAATAACTTTTACCAAAAATTATTGAAAAAATTATACAAAATTTGTCTTTCCGAATGACTATTTAATAAGTGGTTACATGTTAAATTTTTTTATTCAGTATAATGTAATAAATCGAAGAAAAAATCCATGTAATAACAATTTACATGAGTGCATAGTGAGATGTTTCGACACACATTTGCAGCTTTTAAATATCAATTGCAGGTACATAGAAATAAACCGTTAAAGAAAGGGGGAGTCTCACTAAAATTACAAATATAAGGTACTTGTATACCACTTTTTCCATTGAATCCTCATGCAAAAAAGCTTAGGTTTTTTTACAATTTATAATTCCTAAAGTTAAGGGGCTAAATTTCAGGTTATAGTGATTTCCCAAACCCAGGGGCATAACGGATGAGACGACAATTACACCTGTGCTTAAGCCTATGACAATTTACCGGATGCGCAGAAAACAAATCTTCGGTCTAACTCCGGTTCTGCCCATCTCGTAAATCGCCAAAAGCTTAGGTGTAGGTCTTACACCAACACTTGGTATAAGTCAAGTTGCGCAAACTCCCTAATGACAAAGATGTAACTTATGAAAAGACTTCCAACGAGGCTATTTTTCCGTCGTCTCATTCGTCATGGGTTTGTTTGGGCAATGGAACCCGAAATTTAGCTATGTAACTTTGGGATTAAACTGTAAAAAACGTAAGTTCCAACATTGTAATTTTAGTGAGACCCGACCCTCCCCTTTAAATTGCATTCCTCAAATATGGTCAACTTCTACTATTACAATTCAGCTTAAAATGCAGTTAAACTGCAGGAAAAAGTGCTATACCTCGGAACCAAAGTAATGCTACCTTCCTACAGTTTTGTTTATCTGAGACAATGGGGCAATGTCGCTTCGGCAGTTCTAATAATGGCCGCAGTAGTCTAATAATGGTGGCGCGTCGGTACTGCCAGAGTGAACCGGAAATGAATTCCACCCCGGTATGACTAGCCACCATTATTAGAACTGCCACAGCGACATCGCCCCATAGAATATAACGCTAATATGAAGGGCACCCTCAAAAAAGTAGTTTTATGCAAACCCAACTATAGTATAATGCAAACTGTTACATACACAGCTATAATTTCTGTTTATTTCAGAATGCCAGTTACTGGTCCCAGCATGTTACCCCAATGCCAGTCAACAGATAATCTCACATATGCCTATCTGTACTTTAAAAAGTTGGTTAGAAAGAATTTAGAAGACACGTGTGACTGTTTACCACAATGCGACAATAGCTTAATAGTTAATATGATTTCATATCCAGACGATACCACAACCTATAAAAAAGGATCTGATAACATTATAGAGATTAAAATTAGTGGACATGTATTTAACATGACGGAAGAATTGAGTTACAATTTCATTTCTTTAATATGTGATATTGGAGGTAACATTGGACTCTACTTCGGTACATGTTGCCTAAATATAATTGAAATCATTGCATACTGCTGTCGTTTATTGACAACTAGAAAAGACAAAAACAATATACTAAGAATGAAAGTGGAAAATCAACTAAAAATGGTTTCACCTACAATCAAGAAGTCTAAAAGACAAAATATGCGTAAACTAATCATTGCTATACTCTTATCGGTAGCACTGTACTATTCTTGCAATAGAATTGCCTACTATTTCAATTACCCATTGTCAATAAGTGTTTATTTAACGAAAGAAAAGTATATACGTCATCCGAATGTTGTTTTGTGCGATGATAACCAGGATATTACAACTTTAAAACAACAACTTGCTATAAATATTAACATTTCTTGTGATCGCATTCAATTAACTGATCTTATAGACTTGATGTTTCAAGATTCAGTAAGCCCTGATTTGCTATGGCATAGAACATCCAATGCAAACATACAAGCTCGTGTGTTAAAACAAATTGAGGTGATAATCTTTTAGGGTAACGCTGGATGGTTATAACATTTTAAACTGCTAGATTTCTCAATGACAGCACTAAATCCAGTGGTTACTGAATTAAAATAAATATTAGAGAGAAACTTGTCAAGTAATGTAATATTTTTGATTTTGTAGGATGGCAGTATTGCGAACAAAGCTGAAGTAAATTCTGTATCTACAACCTTTGGGGAATGTGCAGAATTCTCACATAGTAAAAATCGATTTAAATAAATCTGTTTAAATTATATTAATTTATCTATTTGTAAATTGGCCAGGTGAAAGACCATTTTGGAAGATGAAAAATAATTTCCAAATAATGGCAACATTTGCAACTGAAGACTGCGGTTGGAATAAATATGTAAATATATAATTGTTCGATATTAAAAGTTTTTAATTCAATAGTTGCACAATCATACCTATACGAGTCTCATTCTAGCTGGTTACAATAGAGCGATGTCGCTTCGGCAGTTCTAATAATGGCGCAACAGTACTGCCAGACGGAACCGGAAATGAATTCAAACCGGTAGTACCGACGCGCCACCATTGTTAGAACTGCCAAAGCGACATCGCTTTATTGCGTATAACTATAACTTCAAAAACTTTAAAGTTTGTAAAAAGTGTAAATAGTATTTTAGAGTAAACCCCATAAAAACAATTGCACCAAGATGTGTCATTGAATGTATTACAACAAGGGCATAAAAGAACAAACTTTAGCTTTACTTATCAAACTTTTCACGTAATTCATATTTATAGATTTTTATTATACCAATTGGAAAACCTTTTCACTTAAAATACCTCTTCCAAAAAAATAACCTTGCTGAGATGAAAGTTGAGCTGCAAAGTCAAAAGGTTAGCTCAACCAATAACCGCAATAATGTTAATATTATGATTACTCAATATTATTTTAGATAATACGAAAAGGCACTCCAAGAAAACCTTGTATACCTATTGAGGTGGTAGCAAATTGCGAGAGAAATTGCTATCAAATGGAGATGATGCGACAACAGTTCGAATGCAGGTAATGCCCTTTCATCAAAATGCAATTGGACTTATATCTCACACTGATATTATTAAATTTTAGACTGCCATTCATGGATAATATAACTTTATCAACTTGCAATACATCGGAGACAGCAAGAAAAACCAAAATGTTGTATATAAAAAGTCAGTTGAATATTGACCCTCAGAAGCAATGTTCTTGTGGAATTCCGTGTGAAGAAATTCTACATATACCTTTATCCAAACACGAATTAATCGAGGGTTTTTTCGACATAACATTTCTGATATCAACTGACATTCAAGAGACTATAGAAGAAATGTTAAGTTACTCAATAGTTAAACTCTTGTGTGACATAGGCTCTATTCTTGGAATTATGATTGGTTTCTCTTTGTTTAAATTTTTTGAAATCATTTCACAATATGTTAAGTGAATAGAATATATAATTATTGCATTTATTTAAGATTAGGGGCCAGAGATGGAAGCTAGAGAATGAGAAAAACTTGTCTTCTTACGAACTTACTGCAACTAGTTGATTAATTTCATTAAAAAAATGCCGAATTTTCTACTAAATCTTTGCACGATGTTGCAATAATTGTTAAATTTAGTTAATAGATGGAAAAAAAGGTTCACATTAAAATAAAATATGTATACGAATGTAAAAGACAAAATATTTTGTAGGGTTCTAATGTTTACTATTAACAGACAGCAGTTACAGCATAAATGTTCTTGATAATAGCACTTAGTATTATTAACAACAACCTATGCCAAATTTTATACCCGCATAACACTCATTTAAGTTGCTGTACAGAAAAATATGAAAATTAACTACTAAAATATTATTTGGCTGTGTTAAAAAATGTATGTAAAACCAACTTAAAATGTTTAAAAAGAAATCGTGTAATAGCAGAAATATATTTCAGTGATACAGTAAACTAAAATCAATTTCACTTTCGATTGCTACATCCATTAGTGTGACAATTATTGATGACAAACGTTTGATCTATTACTGTTATTACTAAAGAGCATTTCACCATTAACTGCATTGGCAACTAATACGACAACACTACTAAACATCACATCAAAAACCATGGCTGTTAATATTAGTTCTCCAGGACCAAAAATTCGCCATCACGTTCAAAATATTTTCAAAGAGCAAACGCAAGTACCTCAGTTATTGTCACAATTGAAGAAAATACGTACAAAGAAGAAATCTACTATTATTACATTTTCACTGGCTATTATTACCAGTCTTGTAACATGCGTGGTTCAAATAGGGCAATTGACTAGCCACTATTTTAACGAACCAACAACGACTAAAGTTCAACCAATTGAATTCGCAAAATTTCCAAATCTTATAGTCAGTTCTTACGAACCTCCTGAATTGCATAATTACAGAGTTAAGAATAAAATTAATTATCTTGGCTTGAATTATAAAAATAGCAAAGCTTTCATTAAAAATTTCAAAGAATTATACGAACACCATTTATCTCATAGTCATATTCATGATGCATATTTGGAAATAGTAAGAAACTTTTTAAATATTCTCATACAAGTTAACGACTGTTATGTTTCTAGGGTGGCGGTAGAAGAAATTTAACTATTGAATCTGAAGATAGTTTTACGGGTTCAGTTGCGGTGCTAAAAGTTGGTAAGTTATTTGAATGATAATTACCTACACACATACTTTATAAGAGTTTACTATTACTATTCAGATGGTTATTTACCAATTGGTGATTATAGTTACAAAACATTTGTTCGTATTAAATCTGTTTACCCTAAATTCCAGATTATTATTGAAGTATATACGTAACCGTGTGATCTAACTAATAATAATATAATTTCTTTTAAAGGTATTGTTTGCAGACATCGAAAAACCTTTTTATTTAAACACAGTTTTTGATATTTTGGATAATTTTAATGATTTGACACACATTTTTCTTTTAGTAAGAAATGTAAGTAGTAGGCAATGTTTGTTACTTTAAGTTACACTTTAAAAACTTTAAAATATTCGAAACTTTGCTTCAAATGATAGTCAATGGGAGCTGATGAAAATGTAAACATGTGATGTTTATGTCCCAATGGATATAGAGAATAAAGTCACGAGTGTAATGAAAAGGCAGTAATTTGATTGGCTGAGCGATTTACACTTCTGACCCTGGCAGTGTGCCCCATTCATACATCGACGTATATATAACAGATACACCATATTCGGAACATCACCTTAGAGGTGTATCATGTGCACCCCTGATGGCTGCACTTTAGGTGTGACCTTAGCACCCAACAAGAAAATCTTGGGTGTATCGGTACGCAATAACGTTTACAATATCTTCACACCTGCAAATGAATTCACATTTAGACAAGAAATTTACGCCTTTAGAGATGTGAATTTACACCTCTGAACATCTTTCTTTCTGTGAATGCACCAAGTTTTATGCAAAACGTTTAAAACAATAATAAAGTAGACAAATATTTGCAGTAGCTGCATTAAAATATTAAAATAACTGTGGATTAGGTGAGTTTAATAACTTGTGACGTCACTAGTCATAATCTGCTGAAAAAATGAGTTAGCAAATGAGACGTCACTGTTGTAAAACTCACCCAAATCAGTTTAGTTTTTTCTTTGAAGCTAGTTATTATCAAAGGTCGGTTACAATTTTTAATTTTTGTCAATTTTCATAGAAAAATGGCCTCAAATAACTGAAATCTTTCTTTTTTTCAGTATAATTTAATAAACCGAAAAAAACATCCATGTAGTAACAACTTGCATGATTGTGTAGTTAAATGTTTTGACTCTTATTTGCAAAAATTAAATATCAATTGCAGGTAGTTACAAAATCTTAATAGAGTTAATACTTTGTTTATAGCGAGTTTGCAATGTTCATTTCAGAATGCCAGTTATTGGACCCAGCATGTTACCTCAATGTCAATCAACAGACAATCTCACAATGGCTTACTTTTACCTTAGATACTTTTGTAGAACGAATATACAAAAAAACTGCAACTGCTTAACCCAGTGTGACCATACCTTAATAGTTAACATGATTTCATACCCAGATGATAGCTATACAGAAGGATCTGACAATACTATAGAAATTAAAGTCAATGGATTTATATTTAACATGACAGAAGAGTTGAGTTACAGTTTCATTTCTTTGATATGTGATATAGGAGGGAATGTAGGACTTTACTTTGGTATAAGTTGTCTAAATATAGTTGAAATCATCACATATTGTTGTCATTTATTGAAAACTAGAAAATACAAGAACGAAGAATTATGGAAGAAAGTAGAAAATTGCATATCAAATTCACCTAAAGTCAAAAACAGTAAAAGAAAACAAAGAATGTACAAATTGATAATGGTAGTATTGCTATGTGTAGTATTGTACTATTCATGCAATCGAATTGCTTACTACTTAAATTACCCACTATCAATAAGTGTTTACCTAACCCAAGAAAAGTACATACGTCATCCAAATGTCGTTCTATGCGATGATAATGAGGATATCATAACTTTAAAACAACAAATTGCTTATGCTACGAATGTTTCCTGTCATGAAATTCAATTAAGTGATCTTATAGATTTGGGTTCCAAAAATTACTCACTAAGTACTGATTTGCTGTGGAATAAAACATCTAATTCAAAGAGACAGGCCGAAATATTAAAACAATTTCAGGTAAGTAGCGTTTGGTTATATCGATTAAGGACAGTAGCTGCATTCAAATATTAAACTAAACTGTGATTTATGTGAGCTTTACAACTAATGACGTAACATTTGGTAACTAATTTTTGCAGGGGATTATGACTAATGACGTTTCATCTTGTTAGACTCACCAAAGTCACAGTTTAGTTTAACATTTGATTTGAATGCAGTTACTGAATGGCGCTGATGGTTGGCATCACACTTTTTGAGTACTGTATCTTAAAACAAATGGTGTAAGCTATTATTACACCAAAAAAGTGTAATGTTATTCAAAAGTAAATGTAAAACTAATACAACACGGACTTCGTGTTATTGATTTCATAGGAGGGGCGTAATGCATACAAAGCAAAAGTTAACTCTGTGTCAACAACCTATGGAGAATGTACTGAATTCTCACACAGTGAGTTACCTCTGTTATGTTAATTTTATTAACTTGATGTGTTTGTCAATTTGGCAGGTGAGACACCATTTTGGAAAATGAAAAATAAGTTTCAAGTTATGGCAACGTTTGCAACAGAAGACTGCGGTTGGAATAAATATGTAAATCATAATAATTCTCTAATAAATTTGCGCAATCATACAGTTATCATACGAGTACAACATGAATTACTAAATTATATGTGTAAGGGAATGAGAACATATAATTGCTCAAACTTTATACAAAATTATTATTAACCTATTTTTTGTTATATAAGTGACACAATTGGTAGGGCCAGTAATATAGCCTAAAAATCTGCAGCTTATCTCCAGATTTTATAGTTTTAATTGTTTATAAATTTAAGCTCTTAACATTCCAATTGCAGATTTTTGTTGTACCAATTGGAAAACATTTTCACCTAAAATATATATTTCAAAAAAATAATCTTGGTGAGATGATAATTGAACTGCGAAGTCGAAAGGTTTTCATTTTCAAAAATAATAATAATAAAGTTTTAATGTTACAACTACTGTACTTAATATTATTTTAGATAATTCGAAAAGACACTCCAAGAAAACCTTGCAAACTTAATGAGAACGTAGCAAATTGCGAAAGGAATTGCTATCAAATGGGGATGATGCAACAACAGTTTGATTGCAGGTAATTCCCATTCAAAATGTAAAATGTTACATTTTTGCATCCCACAACTATTTAAGATTGCCATTCATGGAGTCTGTCACTCTACCAACTTGCAATACTTCGGAGACAGCAAGAAAAACCAAAATGCTGTATATAAAAAGTCAATTGAGTGTTGACCCACAGAAGAAATGTTCTTGTGGAATTCCTTGTGAAGAGATTCTACATCAACCTTTGTCCAAACACGAATTAGTTTATGGTAACTACGAGATAACATTTCTGATATCAACAAACATTCAGGAGACTATAGAAGAATTTTTAAGTTACTCAATAGTTAAACTCTTGTGTGACATTGGATCTATTCTTGGAATTATGATTGGCTTCTCTTTGTTTACACTTTTTGAAATCATATGTTAAGTGAATAGAATATACATTTTAGTAATTAGATGAAGCAAAAGGTTCACATTAAATTAAAAAATTATTAGAATGTAAAAGATAGTATTTTGTAGTTTAATGTTTACTACTGACAGCGTCTTTAAAATGAATATTAATGACTGTAGCACTTACTGGTAGGAACAACCTATGCCTAATTTTATACCTGCATAACATTTATTTAAGTTGCTGTACAGGAAAATATGAAAATTAACTATTAAAAACTTATTTGGCTGTATTCAAGTGTATGTAAAATCAACTTAAAATGTTTAAATAGAAGTCTTGAACAGCAAAAATATATTTCAGTGATAAACTGAAATCAATTTCCTTTTCGATTGCTACTTCCATTAGTGTGACAATTATTGATGACAAACGTTTGATTGATTTTTGTTATTACTAAAGAGCATTTCACCATTAATTGTCATTGCATTGGCAACTACTATGACAACACAAAAAGCAATTTCATTCAAGTCAATACCAAACAAGACATCTAAAACCATGGCTGTTAATATTAGTTCTCCAGGACCAAAAATTCACCATCACGTTCAAAACATTTTCAAAGAGCAAACGCAATTACCTCAGTTATTGTCACAATTGAAGAAAATACGTACAAAGAAAAAATCGACTATTATTATATTTTCATTGGCTATTATTACCATTCTTGTAACATGCGCGTTTCAAATTGGGCAATTGACTATCCACTATCTTAATGAACCAACAACGACTAAAGTTCAACCAATCGAATTCACAAAATTTCCAAATCTAATCGTCAGTTCTTACGAACCTCCTGAATTGTATAATTACAGAGTTAAGAATAAAATCTATCTTGTTGCGAATCATAAAAATTGGAAAGTTTTCGTTAAATTTTTCAAAGAATTCTACCAACACCATTTAACTCATAGTCATATTCACGATGCCTACCTGAAAATAGTAAGAATTTTTTAAGTATTCTTATTGAAGTTAACGACTGCTAAGTTTCTAGGGTGGTGGTAGAAGAAATTTAACTATTGAATCTGAAGATACTTTTACGGGTTCAGTTACGGCGCTAAAACTTGGTAAGTAATTTGAACAATAATTACCCATATACTTTATAAGAGCTTACTATTACTATTCAGATGGCTATTTACCAATTGATGATCATAATTACAAAATAATCGTTCGAATCAAGTTTGTTTATCCTAAATTCGTGATTATTATTGGAGTGCGTACGTAACTGCATGATCGTTAGATAATATAATAATATAATTTCTTTTAAAGGTAATGTTTGCACACATCGAAAAACCTTTTTATTTACATAATGTTTTTGATTATTTGGATAATTATAAGATACAAATTTTTCTTTTAGTAAGAAATGTGAGTAGAAGCTAATGTTTGTAACTTTATGTTGCACTTTAAGAATTTGTTCAGAGCTTTAAAGAAAATATTTGAAAATTTGCTTCAATTAACAGTCAATGCGAGCTGATGAAAATGTGATGTGTATGACTCCAATGGATGTAGAGAATAATGTCACGAGTGTAAACAAAAGGCAGTAATTTGATTGGCTAAGCGATTTACACTTCTGACCATGGCATGGTACTCCATTAGAATTCATATTCACCGACGTGAAACAGATACACCCTATTACGAACAATACCTAAAGGTGTATTAAGCACACCCCTGACAGCTAAGCAGCCAACACGCGACAACTTAGATGTGTGCGATAAACTATAAGGTTTACAATTATACCTTTGTGCGCTTACAAATGAGTGTTTATCTTCACACCTCTCACAAAAAAATTATAACTTTAGAGATGTGAATTACTTATGTGAGTGCACTATGTTTTGAACAGGTTCTGTAAACGCAAATGCAAAAAGTGTAAACAAATTAGACAGATATTTGCAGTTATTATCAATGGTCGGTTAAAACTTTTTAATTTTCTTAGAAAAATGGCCTCCAATAATTATATTATATTGTGAAAAATCTTTCTTTTCAGTACAATCTAATAAACCGAAGAAAACATCCGTGTAATAACAACTTGCATGATTGTTTAGTTGAATGTTTTGACTCTTATTTGCAAAAATTAAATATCAATTGCAGGTAGTTACAATATATTAATGTAGTTACAGTAAGACTTTGTTTAAAGCTAGTTTGCAATGTTCATTTCAGAATGCCAGTTACTGGACCCAGCGTGCTACCTCAATGTCAATCAACAGACAATCTCACATATGCTTACTTTTACCTTAAAAACTTGTGCACAAAGAATTTACAAGAAAAATGCAACTGCTTAACCCAATGTGACAATACCTTAATAGTTACCTTGATTTCATACCCGGATGATATCTATATGGAAGAATCTGATAACACTATAGAAATTAAAGTCAATGGATTTATATTTAACATGACAGAAGAGTTAAGTTACAGTTTCATTTCTTTGATATGTGATATAGGAGGGAATGTAGGACTTTACTTTGGAATGAGTTGTCTAAATATAGTTGAAATCATTACATATTGTTGTCACTTATTGACAACTAGAAAATACAAGAAAGAAGAATTATGGAAGAAAGTAGAAAATTGCATATCAAACTCACATACACCCAAGAACCGTAAAAGAAAACAAAGAATGTACAAATTGATAATTGTAGTATTACTATCTGTAGTGTTGTACTATTCATGCAACAGAATTGATTACTACTTGAACTACCCATTATCGATAAGCGTTTACCTAACCCAAGAAAAGTATATACTTCCTCCAAATGTCGTTCTGTGTGATGATAACAAGATCATTACTACATTAAAGCATCAACTTGCTTATAATGCAAATGTTTCCTGTCATCAAATTGAATTAACTGATCTTATAGATATTAGTTCCAAAAACTATTCACTAAGTACTGATTGGCTGTGGTATAAATCGTCTAATTCAAAGATACAGGTTGAAATATTAAAACAATTTCAGGTAAGTAACTTTTCGACTATATCTTGGACGAATACTTAAAGGGACACTAAAAACCGTTGTGTTTCAACACATTTAACCACCAAAATTTGGTTGATATAAAAATTTAAAATATGTGTTTGCAAACGCAACCAGAGATGGATTTTTTAAAGTGTAAAAGTGTTTATTGATTTTATAGGACGCGCTTAATGATTTCAAAGCTGAAGTAAATTCTGTGTCAACAACCTTTGGAGAATGTACTGAATTCTCACACAGTGAGTTACCTCTGTTATGTCAATTTCCCAAACTTAACTTGTTTTCAACATGGCAGGTAAAAGACCATTTTGGAAAATGAAAAATAAGTTTCAACTTATGTCAACGTTTGCAACAGAAGATTGCGGTTGGAATAAATATGTAAATCATAATAATTCTGTAATAAGTTTGCGCGATCATACGGTTTTCATGCGTGTACAACTTGAATTCCTCAATTATATGTGTAAGAGTAATGTGATACACGCACTATGAACATATAACTGCTCAAACTTAACACTGGTGATAAAACTATTGTCAACTCCTTTAAGAAAGCCAAATTTTACAGTTAAAAAATTAAATTTGTGCAATAAGTGACACCATTGGGAGGGCTTGTAATTTAGCCTAAAAATCTACACTTTTTATAGTTTTTATTGTTTGTAAATTTAACCTCTTAACATTCAATTGCAGATTTTTGTTGTACCAATTGGAAAACATTTTCACATAAAATATCTCTACCAAAAAAATAATCTTGGTGACATGAAAATTGAACTGCTACGTCAAAAGGTTGTCGTCTTCAAAAATAATAATAAATGATATAATACAACTTACTGGATAATTTTAGATAATTCGAAAAGACACTCCAAGAAAACCTTGCAAACTTAATGAGAATGTAGCAAATTGCGAAAGGAATTGCTATCAAATGGAGATGATGCGACAACAGTTTGATTGCAGGTAATTCCCATTCAAAATGTAAAATGTTATGTTTTTGCATCCCACAACTATTTAAGATTGCCATTCATGGAGTCTGTAACTCTACCAACTTGCAATACTTCGGAGACAGCAAGAAAAACCAAAATGTTGTATATAAAAAGTCAATTGAATGTTGACCCACAGAAGAAATGTTCTTGTGGAATTCCTTGTGAAGAGATTCTACATCAACCCATATCAAAACAAGAATTAGTTTATGGTAGTTACGCGATAACATTTCTGATATCAACAAACATTCAGGAGACTATAGAAGAAATTTTAAGTTACTCAATAGTTAAACTCCTGTGCGATATTGGATCTATTCTTGGCATTACGATTGGTTTCTCTTTGTTTACACTTTTTGAAATCATTTCACAATATGTCAAATGACTATAAAATGTTTGCAATTAAGAGTGTTTAGTTTTGACCAACACCAACTCATTACTAAAGTACATCTTGCATTACCTCATCACCACTAATGTTATTAATTATTAATGACACAATGTTTGCTTTGTAATTATTAATGACACAATATTTGTTTTATAATTATTAAAGAGCATTTCACCATTAATTGCAATTGCTTTAGTAACAGTCGTAACAAAACAAAACAATTTCCTCCAAGATACCACTGAACATCGCCACGGAATTAAAACCATGGCTGAAAACATTAATTTTCCAGGACTAAAAATTCGCTATCAAGTTAAGAAGATTTTTAAAGAAGAAACACAAACCCCTCAGATGATGTCACAACTGGATAAAATGTTTAAAAAGAAGAAATTGGCAGCCGCTATATTGTTATTGGTAACTTTTACCAGTCTTGTTACATGTATTTTTCAAATAAGCCAATTAATAGTCCATTATTTTAACGAACCTACAACAGCAAAAGTTCGACCAATTGAATTCACAAAATTTCCTAATGTTATAATCCAGTCGCACGAACCTACTGAATTGTTAAACTACAAGATTAAAAATAATATTATGAAACAAATTTGGAAGTATGGAACTTATAATATTATGCGTAAATTTTTCCACGAAATGTACAAACTCCAGTTATCTCATAGTCACATCAAAGCTGCTTCTATAGAAGATGTAAGAAAATTCATAAAATTTATTATTTTATGATACAACTTTTGATGTATATTTAGAGTCATGGTCGAAGAAATTTGACAATTAATTCAGAAGATAATTTTGTGACTTCATTTGCAGTGATTAAAATTGGTAAAGTTATTAATTGTGAGAATTTATAAATTGTATAAAATTTAAATGTTACTCAGATGGTTATTTCCCAGTTGGTGGTTGTAATTATAAAGCAAGTGTTAGTATAAAACAGCCTATTGACCCTAAATATTTGATTGTTATTGGAGTATGTACGCAAGATGTATAATCTAACTACACCTAATATCAATTTTTTTTTTTAAGATAATGTTTGCAGAAATAGAAAAACCTTTTTACCTGAATTATGGCATTGATACTTTGAATAATAATAATTGGATAAGCATTTTTCTTTTTATAAGAAATGTAAGTAAACGCAAGGTATTACTCACTTATAATTGTAAAAAGTGCCTTTCGGATATGGAGAGTGAGGGATTTGTTGCAACAATTCGCCACAGAATGGCGCAAGTGCTCTATTGGTTTAACTCGATGTTGTTGTGTGTAATATAAATTTTTAGAAACTTTTTAACCGTATCACCTGAGCACCAATTTGCACAAATTTCACAAATTTATAATCCAACATAAAATAGATTATTTTCAGTATAATCTTGTAAATCGAAGAAAACATCCGTGTAATAATAATTTGCACAAATGCATGGTTGATTGTTTCGACTTGTATTTGCGAAAGTTAAACATCAATTGCAGGTATTTGCTGACCAGTAATACAGATAATTAACGTTGAAAGTTATGCAGCTACTTAACTACGCTGTTAACATTGGCCCAACGAACCTCACTACACGCCCAGTAAGCAAGTGCGCATCTCTCCAGCTGATAAAGATTGCGTTAACGTAAATCAAATTATTCACGTCATTTGTGTTATGAAAGCTAGAAAACACATTCACTTATTTAGTAATCAGTTAATTAACATAAAAAAAACCATACAGAAGAAGAAGAAGAAGAAAAATAAGGCTTAACGCAACCAGCGACAGCTAGGGTCATACGCGGCGAGAGAACACTAAGCTATTGAATCAAAGCAAAAACAAACCAAGCAAAAAC